>WBZZ01000397.1:0-10000 GCA_019918135.1 Paulinella micropora
AGAGCAAAGAAAATAAAATGCAAAATCCTTCCTGGCATCTTTGCTACGTTCCATTTTTGTTGGGGCTATGCTTCTACTAGGGCCCGAGTACAAGTTTGGAAAATGATTGTATTTCGCAGATATGGTTCTCCCTATTCGTTTTCTTGGTGACATACCTATGATTCCGCAGGTGTCCAAGGCTGCCAACTACTGCAATGCTTCCAAGTAATATTGTCATGCATAAATCGCACAGCCATCACCTGCGCCCGGAAGCGTATGAAGCATGAAAGTTATGTTACATGGTGACTCCGTCTGCTGGTTCCTGTGACAGAGAGAATCCGGTGGCGCTGCTCCTGCTCTGTGAGGTCGCGCTGGGGCATCCCAAGAGCTTGTATGTTTTTTATCCATCACCGCCTTGCCTAGGCTGCTTTTTTTGTACACTACTTTACAATCCGGCTTTACTCAGTTGTTTCGTAAAGTCGGTTCTAGTTTCGCTGATTGCGCAAGCATCCTCTCCCCTCCACCCACCCACCAACATCCTGCCCCTTCCCATCTCTCTTTTTCTCTCTCTGCTTCTGTGTCTATCTGTCTGCCTTTTTCTTTTTAACACTCTCCGGCTTTCACTTCCCCTTTGCACCTCTCTTCTCTCAATATATTTCTGCATTCTCTCTCTCTCTCTCTCTCTCTCTCTCTCTCTCTCTCTCTCTCCGCGTGTGTGTGTTTCTGTCGGTTTTTCTCAGATTTGTGCCAGATCCCGAAGCCGATGCGAAGTTAGGGGATGCATTGTCCGTGGTTGGAGAAGGCCAGAACGGTTCTATTCCTGAGGAGGCAGTTTATCTGCCAGACGGAGTGCTGGTGCCGTCTGGTCATCCCACTTGTTTTAGTAATCGTTCTTATTATACTGCTTCCCCCCCCCCTTTTTTAACACACACACACAACCCCTTTTTGTTTGATTATTTGCTTGTTTCTTTGCTCCTCAATGGGCCGCGCGCACCTGCTTGTGTCTGTGATTGTATGCATATGCCTTGTGCACCAAAGCGTCTGTAGAATGTGCTGTGCGTGTATGAAGAAGAAAACACAACATTAGTGGTGTATATTACTCTCTCTCTCTCTATATATATATACATATATATATATATACATATATATATATATATATCGGCTAAGTGCCCATCTCCAGCCCGCTGCCCAGTTACCTCCGGGTGATGGGGTGGAATGGATTCCAATGTCTTCGGAGATGCAGCGCTGATACACCAAACATATCTATCTATCTATCTATCTATCTATCTATCTATCTATCTATCTATCTTCCGTATTGGTGACTGCATTCCGTCATAGCCGTCCAGTGTTGCATAGCCCGGGCTAGGTCCCTGCGGGGGTTTAGGCCTCATACAATGTCATCATTGTAGCTTGCGCAAGCTTACGGTGCTCAAAACACTTGGACTAACGGCTTCCTTTTCTTTCTCTTCTTCCTTATCCTCCCACTCTCCATTCCTAGATTGCATTTTCTTCAACGTCCTTCCTCCTCTTCTTTTTCCAGAACACAGTCTACCCGTGATTCCCATCCCGGACACATGCACAGTACACAAATTATTGTTTGATGTGAAACTGCGTTCCTTTGCAAGGACTACATTCCTTTGCGACATCTCATCTATCTATCTATCTATCTACCTACCTACCTACATATCTATCTATCTATCTATCTCTTCCTCCCCCCCCCCCACCTCTTTCTCTCTCAATCGCGTCTACTAGGCAATTGTGCGCCTCGAAAGCCGCCGCAACCTGCGTCGCTGCACTACAATGAATACGTGGTCTATGATACGGCTCACGTGCGCATGCGCTACTTGGTGAAGGTTAAATTTAATTTTCACGTTGACACTGGCGAAGTCTCGTAACTCATTCAATTTATACTCAGGGCAGTATTAGTACTGTGTCGAATTGTTTTTGGACAAATATACAAACTGACCAATATAGCTAAGTCAGTTATTATTATTGTCGTTAGTATAATTAGTATATTAGGGATGTACATGACCAAAATCGACCCCCTGGAAATTAAATAAAAGTATTTAGGCCTTGCGTGCGGTGCTAAAACTAAGAGAAATAGCTATTGAAGAGCTCAAGAGAGTGAAAACTCCGGTCGGTAGGTACAAAAAACAGTAATTTCTTGAATTTTGGTTTTTTGGCTTGTGAGGATGGCAGAACGTGACACGATCGGTATGTAGCCGGACGGAAGCGGAGCGGCGGTGGGCTAGCCAGATCCGTCTCCTTAGAGATTATATCACAGAAGAGTACAACTATTGGTAGGAGATCTGTCTTTGAGTTGCTCTTCAAGTGTATTATTAATAATACTGCAGCCTTGATGATATGTTGCCATCTTTAGTTATGACTTTCTTTTGAAGAAGTTGCATGTGTTACGATAGTATATACGATATTATATTTAATAACAGATAACTGTACTAACGATATCTTAAGAAGTTGAACAGAATAGAGGGCCCAGTATTAGAAGCAGGACCTTAACGTCTCCCAGGCGTCACCAGTTGACTAGCTAACCAGCTCCAAACGTCCTTCAATAAGTTATTCAATCAATACAGACAAAAGCCCGCCAAACAAACGAAACAGTTGATGCAGGTCACTAAGTCATAAAATAAAAGTTATCCATACAGTACATATTGGAATTGGTGCCACCAATGCCACACACACTAGTAAATATCCTTTTTTCCGCCAACGAAATCGCGCCGACCATCGCGACCGCGCCGACCACCGCGACCGTGCCGGCCACCAACGCAATCGCGCCTACCACCGCGACCGCGCCGGCCACCAGCGCCACCGCCGCGACAGTGACCACGACGACCGCCATCGAGACAAAGGTGAATGAGACGACAGAGGATCAGCAGCCAAAAATAGAGGTAACTTATAATTGTCGACATTCAAGTTAACACACTTTGGATAGACTTTTATATCATTGAAAAACTTCTATTTTATGAAAAAATTCTATCTTATAAAAAAGTTTTATTAATATGTATTAAAAAAGTTCTACTAGAGTCTTATAAAAATGATCTGACTTTTCAAAAAAGTTTAAACCAATTATCTTTTGAAAGTTTTTTATACGTATAACTTTTTTAATAGGATTTTCAACTTTTTCATATTTATAATTTTTTTTTAATATTTTAATAATGAAGGCCGAACATTTGCTTTGCCTGCATATCGGTGTATATAATATATCGGTCTTGATATATGTACCCGTACAACTGAAAATAACTTCATTTTAATAAATCAACAAACTTCACTTTCAGACCAGATTTATTATTAATAGTAAACAACCGTCTTCACTTTCAAAATCATTTACACTCACCACCCCTCCCTCTTTGACTTACCATGGGGGGGGGGGGAGGGGGAGGGGGGGGGGGGGGAGGAGAAAAAGAGAAAGAAAATGGAGGTAGAGAAAAGAAAGAAACGAAAAAGAAAGGCAGAGAGAAAGAAAAGAAAGTAAAAAAGAAAAAAGAAAAGAGAGAAAGGAAGTATTACCAAGTGTAAGGCCAAGAGAAAAGAAAAAAAGACGGAAAACACACACACACACACACAAAAGGAAAGAACTTGAAGAAATCCAAGAGAGAGAGAGAGAGAGAGAACTGACAAAGAAAAGAAAGGAAGGACTATCAAGTGTAAGGGCAATAGAAAAAGGAAAGAACTCAAGAGAGGGAGACTCGGAGCCTTCAGAAAAGAAAACGAAAAAGAAAAGACAGGCAGAGGCAGAGAAAAAGAAAAGAAAGTAAAAAAGAAAGAAAAGAAGAAAGAAAAGAGAGAAAGGAAGGATTACCAAGTGTAAGGGCAAGAGAAAATACAAGAGAGAAAAGAAACTTGAAAAGGCGGAAAGAAAAGAGAAAAAAGGAAAGAAAAGAAAGGAGAGAAAAGAACAGAGAAAAGAAAAGAGAGAAGGATTACCAAGTGTAAGGGCAAGAGAAAAAGAAAAGAAAGAGAAAAAAAAAGGCGTAAAGAAAAGAGAAAAAAGAAAAGAAGAGAGAGAGAGAGAGAGAGAGAGAGAGAGAGAGAGAGAGATCGAAAGAAAGAAACGAAAGAGAAGAAAGAGAAGAAAGAGAAGAATTTGAAAAGAATTAAAGAAAATAAAAAGAAAAGAGAGAAACTTGAAGAGAGAAAGAAAGAAAGGAAGGATTACAAAGTATGAGGGCAAAAGAAAGAAAGAAAGAAAGAAAGACTATTCGAAGAAAGAAAGAAAGAAAGAAAGAGAACAAAAAAGAGAGAAAACGAATGAAACGAAAAGAGTTCTGAAATTCAAAGAAGCAAGAGAGACTTTGTGTGTGTGTCTGTGTGTGTGTGTGAGAGAGAGAGAGAGACAGAGAGAGAGAGAGAGAGAGAGAGAAATATAGGATTTAAGGCCCTATGGGATTTAAGCTTCCAAGCTTATCCTCATACCCCGGCTTTATCCTAAGACAACATTAAAACCGGAAGTATTGTTCAAAACCGGAAATGTAATAAGAATTCATTTTAAAATACATTTAATAACAAGAAATCACTACCATGCCGAGTGATTTCCCTTAAAAACCAATAGCGTAAAAACGATGTAGTATACTGTGGGTGTTACAATATCATCGCTCGCTACTGAGAATCAATTGTCCCAGTCCCGCTGCAAATCATGGATATCCGGCCCCGGCTGATCATCATCCGCATCGCGCTATTTTAGACACATCATTCTTTTACTCTCCAATGGTTTAAGAGACTCAACCACCTCTCTTTTTCCTTTTAATATTTTTTTAGCGAGACAACATACTTCGTTCGTTAATAACTCATTCTGTGCGCAACTCAACTCAACCGTTAGGTCTGGGGGGGGGAGCTATCAGAGTGATCACCTTAACGACCGGCCAAAACCTTTACCGTTGATAAGTCACTCTTTTTGACAGGTTCATCAGATTCTCCTCTGCACGACGTTTCGACTTCACTAACTAATAGTTTTCGATTCCATTCAGAAATGATTTCAAACGACTAAGTCAAAGATCTTTTTTAGAAAGATTAATTATTGCCTTTTTCCTTCATGTATTACCTTTTCCCCTGATCATAAGTTTTCCGTGAAACACGCTTTACGGTAAATTTGTGGACAAGGAACGGAACGCAATCTTTGGCTCTGACTGTCATTTTCGCCGTTCCCAGTCATTTTCGCCTAGGCCTCCCAAATCAAATATGATTTGGGATCTTTTCAAGTTATTACCACTGTGACCCGACACTAGCTAGCCGTTGAAGTTATGACAGTGTTAACTCGAAACCGAAAGACACTATCCGTTTGAGAACTGGAGACTCCTCACAATCTACGTTCTACACTTGATCGTACGTTGCACACAAGCCTGCAAAGAGTTCTAAATTACGTAAATAAACGAAGTGACCTCTCGGTGACTATTTACTAGTGACTTGTATTTCACCTGCTCTCATAGAGTCAGGACTCAATGCAGCCATACTGTCCTTAATAAGGGTTCGTTGTATCTGCCTACTTGAAGAGTTGTAATACGAACTCACAGAAATTATCGGAAATTCTCTGAAAGACAGAAAAACAAGCATATATAATATGATTTTGTACCTACTAAACTTGACCTAGTGTACAGTCACTGACACTGTGATATTAATTTTGAATCAGAGATATTAATTCTAAAATCTGAAATGAAATATTTTAAACAAAATATTAATATTATTATTAATTTTAATTTTAATTTCACAGATAATAGTCAACAGTTGGGACTTTCGCCTACCTAAATTTTCCTGCACTACTAGCACTAAGAGACCATAGTAATAGAAATAATATCTAGAACAATTTTGCTAATTTCTGAAACTTATATAAGTTTATTACAAATGATTACAACAAATTATACATGAACATGATTTTAATATCTTCTGAGATATCTCAGGCTGGCAGCAAGCTTTCACTAAGCGATTCTGTAATTGATTTTTCTTACAAATATACAAATAAAGTAATACATTTACATGTATTTACATACATGCATACATACATAGATAAATACATGCATACATACACTGCATACATACATGCATACATGCATGCATACACTAGATACATGCATGCATACATGCAAGAATACATGCATGCATACATGCATGCATACATACATGCATACATACACTCATACTGCACACACATACGTACATACTTACGCATACATACATACATACATACATACATCCATACATACATCCATACATAGATACATACATAGATACATATATACATACATATATACACTTACATACATACAGACATACACACATAGACACATACGATACGATACGGTTGGGCCTTTTCCCCACTTTTTTACCACTCTTTCCTCCTCTTGGCGTCAAATCTCAGGGTAAGCCTGCAGTCAGGCAGGTGTGCGGTGTGGGGTGGCACCAGTGAAAAGTCCGCCAGCTGGAACGAGCGCCCCAGCACAGCCCCATGAGTATCCTCCCGCACCCGCACCAGCAACAGGCACCTAAGCAAATTTACCAGAAAGACGGGAAGCAAAGCAGCAAAAAATTCGCTTCATTTGCGGTAGTTTCCCTGAAACTTGACGCATTTTGGCCTCTATTTGTACCTTTTTTTTTCTCTCTGTCATGCATTCTATACTATGTTATGCGACAAGCTGAAATCTGACCCATATTTTGCAGCCGAGCCGGGCCGCCGAGACGGGAAATCGCAGATTAGGTTTTACCAGCCAGCCGACTACTTTAGCAGTGGGGATCGTGAATGACAAACAGTGGGAGAATTCCCGGAAAATTTTCTTCTGCAAATGTCTCACTCTCTCACTCTCTCTCTCTCTCTCTGTGTCTGTGTGTGTGTGTGTGTGTTGGTTTATGAGTCTACCAAAAAGGAGAATTTTCTGGGGACACGAGTGTTTCGCACAAGGCACCCAGCACTTGCAGCGGAGAAAGAATGTCCCAGTTCTCTGACGTCGAAGAAAGGGATGATGATGATGATGATGATGATGATGATGATGATGATGTAGAGGTAGTGGTAGTGGTAGCGGTGGAGAAGGAGGAAGAGGATGAGGATGAGGAGGATGAGGAGGAGGAGGACGACGACGAAGAAGAAGAAGAAGAAGAAGAAGAAGAAGAAGAAGAAGAAGAAGAAGACGGTTTGGTTGGCGAGTCCAGAAACAGGGAGGATGGGTAGATGTTTGCAAAAAGCAAAACGGCAACTCGATGCGAAACGGAAGCTGTTATGGTGAAACCTCCTGTGTGATATATATGATCTAAAAGCAAAGAAGCAAATACACACATGCATACATACAAATTACTTGCATACATATGTATGTATGTATGTATGTGTATGTATGTATGTATGTATGTATGTATGTATTTGCAGCTTTGCCTTTAGTGCCATGGTCCGTTGCCATTCTTGTCAACAAATTTGATGCGTCTTTCGCTCCTGTCGACAAGTTCGACGGCGTTTCCGCTGCTCTTGTTGACACATTTGACCCTTTCGCTGCTCTGGTCGACAAGTTTGACTCGCTTGTCAGTGAATCCGACCTTTTTGCTCCTGCCATCAACAAAATTGAAGCTCTTTTTGCCGCTCGCGTCGAGGGATATGATGTATTTTCCGTTTTTGTCGATAAATTTGGCGTAGTTGCCGTTTGCGTCGCCTCATTTTCCGCGCTTGTCGACAGATTGGACAAATCGGGCGCATTTGCAATCTTTATCGACAAATTTGACGTATTTGCCACCTTTGTTGACGAATCAGGCGCATTTGCGACTCTTGTAGATAGATTGGACACATTTGCTGCGTTTGTCAACAAGATGGACGGCTGATACGGCGCACATAGTTCTACTTGCAAATCTCGATACCTGCAGAAGAGACAAAAAATTCTGTCTGTCTGTCTCTCTCTCTCTCTCTCTCTCTCTCTCTCTCTCTTTTTTTTTTTTTTTTTTTTTTTTTTCCCCTCCTATTTTGCTTTCACTTTCTCTTTACCTCATAATCATCATAATCATCATCATCATCATCATCATCATCATCATCATCATTATCCCTGAAAGGCGTTGGGAGTAGGGGGTGGGGGGTTTGAAGGGAGGGGGAAAATGGAAATTGTGTAACCCCCCCCCTTTTCCGCACCCCTGTCCCCATAAATCTTGCGTTAGGAGAGTACCCTGAATGCCAAATTTCCTTGTTTTTTTTGGGAGTACTTGCCGGTACCTCCGGCAATTGAACGTACCCTGTCGACGGCGAAGGGGGTGTCAGGGGGGCACTGCCCCGGGAACCCAAGCCATGCAATTGCGCGTACCCGTTTTGGTCGCGGGTGGCACACCAACCAGAAAACTGAGGTCTTTGTGCCACCAGGCGCCGTTTGCGCATAAGAGGGTTTTGGCGGCTCATAGTTGGTGTATCTGACACTTCTTGATGAGCTCTCTTCGAAAATATAACAATTGTGGCGCCGGGTGGCGTAAATCCAGAAAATTCAGGTTCTTGCGCCACCAGGCGCCGTTCGCGCACACCAGAGGGAGTTTGAGGCTGATATTTGGTGTACCCGAAACCTCTCGGTGAGCTCTCTTCGGAGATCAAAAAAATTTGGTGCCGGGTGGCACAAACACCAGAGATTTTAGGTTTTGTGTCACCAGAGCTTACACTTGCGTTCTACTGGTACCTCCGGCAATTGAACGTACCCTGTCGACGGGAAAGGGGGGGTCCTAGGGGCCCTCCCCGGGAACCCCAGACCGGCATTGTACGTACCCCACGCGAATCAGCCGGCACCAAAATGAATTGCTGGGAATCCTCCAAGGCTCTAAGAGTTGTGCGGGAAGGGTTAATGCCGGTTACCTCCTGCAATTGAGCGTACCCTGTCGACTGTGGAAAGGGGGGGTCCGGGGGGCCCTCCCCTCGGGAACCCCAGCCCCGCAATTGTAAGTGTCCGAAGCGATCGCCGGCACCAAAGTGAATGGCTGAGATTGCTCCAAGGCTGTAAAAGTTGTGTGAGAATGAGAGGAAAAGAGACCTTGGAAAGAGGAGGGGTAAGGGGTGGGTGGGGGGGGGGGGGGGGGGGTGCGCGAACTTCAGCACCGCAAACCATCCTTTCAGGTGTTGGCGCAGCGACGAGTTATTATTATTACTATTATTATTATTATTATTTTGGACACCGTGATAGCCCAGTGGTCAAGTTCTACCATCTGGGCCCTGTCGCCAGTTCGATTCCCGTCGGTGCCACCAGTATTTTCATTGAACATACCGGTCTATTTCTGGACCAGTATTTTCATTGAACATACCGGCCCGTCTGGAAGTGTTGGAACTGCCCTTGCGGGGGTGTCATTAGAGCTTATCGTCAATTCTTCGTACTCCCCTCACGGGTGAGACGATGGAGGCGCATGTGCAGAAATGCATCAGCCATTGACAGAGAAGCACTATTATTATTATTATTATTATTATTATTGGACACCGTGATAGCCCAGTGGTCAAGTTCTACCATCTGGGCCCTGTCGCCAGTTCGATTCCCGTCGGTGCCACCAGTATTTTCATTGAACATACCGATCCGTCTGGACCAGTATTTTCATTGAACATACCGGCCCGTCTGGAAGTGTTGGAACTGCCCTTGCGGGGGTGTCATTAGAGCCTATCGTCAATTCTTCGTACTCCCCTCACGGGTGAGACGATGGAGGCGCATGTGCAGAAATGCATCAGCCATTGACAGAGAAGCACTATTATTATTATTATTATTATTTTATTATTATTATTATTATTTGGACACCGTGATAGCCCAGTGGTCAAGTTCTACCATCTGGGCCCTGTCACCAGTTCGATTCCCGTCGGTGCCACCAGTATTTTCATTGAACATACCGATCCGTCTGGACCAGTATTTTCATTGAACATACCGATCCGTCTGGACCAGTATTTTCATTGAACATACCGGCCCCCGTCTGGAAGTGTTGGAACTGCCCTTGCGGGGGTGTCATTAGAGCTTATCGTCAATTCTTCGTACTCCCCTCACGGGTGAGACGATGGAGGCGCATGTGCAGAAATGCATCAGCCATTGACAGA
>WBZZ01000397.1:22500-25000 GCA_019918135.1 Paulinella micropora
ACTACTACTACTACTACTACTACTACTACTACTAGTACTGGTACTGGTACTAGTACTAGTACTACTACTACTACTACTACTACTACTACTACTACTACTACTACTACTACTACTACCACTACTACTACTACTACTACTACTACTACTACTACTACTACTACTACTACTACTACTACTGCTACCACTACTACTATACCACCTCTCTCTCTCTTTCTGTCTCTCTCTTTCTCTCTCTCTCTCTCCCTCCTCCCCCCCCCCCCCCTCTCTCTCTCTCTCTGCCTCTCTCCCTGCCTCCCTCCCTCCCTTTCATGTTAGATGGGCCTCCAGGAAATTCTGGCCGGTTTTGCCACCGGCTCGTTGCACGCCGTGACCGGACCAGACC
Source organism: Paulinella micropora (assembly GCA_019918135.1). NCBI lineage: Eukaryota > Cercozoa > Imbricatea > Euglyphida > Paulinellidae > Paulinella > Paulinella micropora. The sequence continues at coordinate 22,883 of WBZZ01000397.1, forward strand.
ACTTGGCTGCTTTACTGCCACAAGTCATGGCCGGCCGTTCCTGGCCGCCTCGCTGGTAATAACAATAATAATATTAATAATATTAATAATAATAATAATAATAATAATAATAATAATAATGATAGTGCTTCTCTGTCAATGGCTGATGCATTTCTGCACATGCGCCTCCATCGTCTCACCCGTGAGGGGAGTACGAAGAATTGACGATAAGCTCTAATGACACCCCCGCAAGGGCAGTTCCAACACTTCCAGACGGGCCGGTATGTTCAATGAAAATACTGGTCCAGAAATAGACCGGTATGTTCAATGATGATAATAATAATAATAATAATAATACTATATCTGAGGCGTACTGATGCAGCTAATGGCATATCCTCAACGGACATAAGCCTCCAATACCCTGTTCGAGGTCCTCCACCCCCCCGTGTCAGTCTCTCGCCTGATGATCGGGGCCACCGATGGAGCTCCTGAGGGCAAGACTGCACTAAGCCGAGGTTATTCCGCAGTCCCAGCAACCTCTTGCAAGACGTCACCGAATGTGCAAGTGCATACACCAAGCGCGGTTGCTAGAGCTGCCTCGAAACCCCACCCATAACAATCTGGTGTCTGCTGGGTCCTGGGCTATCAACCAGCATATGCGGAGTTTAAGATCTTTTACGCGCGCAACGACCCTCCTCCCCAGCATCTACCACCAAAGGGTTATGAGTTGGCGTCACAGTTTAACGCCTTGAGGCCATTGGGCTGGAACTCTGTTTAGCAAAATAATAATAATAATAATAATAATAATAATAATAATAGTGCCTCTCTGTCAATGGCTGATGCATTTCTGCACATGCGCCTCCATCGTCTCACCCGTGAGGGGAGTACGAAGAATTGACGATAAGCTCTAATGACACCCCCGCAAGGGCAGTTCCAACACTTCCAGACGGGCCGGTATGTTCAATGAAAAATAATAATAATAATAATAGTAATAATAATAGTAGTAATATACTTCCTCTAAGGCAAACTGATGCAGCTGATGGCACGATCCGTTTCCGGACATGAGCCTCCATGCCCTTGTTCGAGGTGCTCCATCCCCACCTAGTCAGTCTCTCGACTGATTATAGGGGCCACCGATGGAGCTCCTGAGGGCAAGACTACACTAAGCCGAGGTTATTCCGCAGTCCCAACGACCTCTTGCAAAACGTTGCCGCATGTGCAAGTGCGTACACCAAGCATGGTTGCTAGAACTACCTCAAAACCCCACCCATAACAATTTGGTATCCGCTGGGTCCACGGGCTATCATCCGGCATAGCGGAGTTTAAGATCTTCGACAGGCGCCCAACGACCCTCCTCCCCAGCATCATCCACCAAATGGTTTTGAGTTGGCATCACAGTTTAACGCCGTAAGGCCATTGGGCTGGAGCTCTGATAAACAAGCGTGACTAAGTAATAATAATAATAATAATAATAATAGTAATAATAATAATAATAATAATAATAATAATAATAATAATAGTGCTTCTCTGTCAATGGCTGATGCATTTCTGCACATGCGCCTCCATCGTCTCACCCGTGAGGGGAGTACGAAGAATTGACGATAAGCTCTAATGACACCCCCGCAAGGGCAGTTCCAACACTTCCAGACGGGCCGGTATGTTCAATGAAAATACTGGTCCAGAAATAGACCGGTATGTTCAATGAAAATACTGGTGGCACCGACGGGAATCGAACTGGCGACAGGGCCCAGATGGTAGAACTTGACCACTGGGCTATCACGGTGTCCATAATAATAATAATAATAATAATAATAATAATAATAATAATAATAATAATAATAATAATAATAATATGTATCGTCTGCCAATTGCTGAGCCAAAAGGCCATGTGCATCCAGTCCTCCATTCCATAAGGAAAGTCTCCATACCAATCGGTGGAATAAAGGAAGTGACGGCATAGAACATTTCGCTAGGAGCTTTATACCAATCAGCCCATGGAAAGGGACCGATGGCCTATGTACTCCCTAAATAATAATAATAATAATAATAATAATAATAATAATAATAATAATAATAATAATAATAGTGCTTCTCTGTCAATGGCTGATGCAAATCTGCACATGCGCCTCCATCGTCTCA
>WBZZ01000398.1:0-27500 GCA_019918135.1 Paulinella micropora
GTTCGCTGCAATTGCTGGTGGGGCATAAGTAAAACTCAAGACAGAGCGGGCTAAGTTAAATGGCCTGCTGATAAGGTCAAAGTTGCTTTCTTGTCCTCCTGCGGTAGTAACAGTGATATTTCCCGCACCTTCTCGCGGAGTTAGTTTATTCAAACGATACGAAGCACTGATGTAGTCAGTTCTAGAAAAGTCTAGTTTGCCTCTGTGTTGAGTTGGCATTTTGTTTTTTTTTGAAGTAGTGTAAATTAACTAATTCACCAGAATATATTTATAGAAAAATAAATAATTCTAAAATTAAAATTAATTACCTAGATTTTAACAAATTGAAAAATGATGTAAATAAATTAAAATAATTTGTCTCTCTGTAAATTAATAATCTCATAACAATACCTAACCCATTAAGATTTATAGCCTGATCGTTTTCGTCTGTAAGATAAAACCTATATACATTATTTGAACTAGTTGATAATTTCTTACCATACTCAGACCCACTTCCGTCGTATATAATGGCTCCAAATGGAATTTCATTCGCCGTGTATATCTCCTGTAATACGTGCTTATCAACCTCCCCCACCATATCACTTTGTAGATACAATGTTTTTTCGCCCGTCAATATTATGACATTCTGCGACCTTAGGTTATTATTGACGAAGAAGGCTGTTGAATTTCTATCAAACCCCATAACTTCGTGAATGCGGGTATCATTATCAAATATAAACCGCGGTTGAATTCCTTTATTCTCTGACACACTGAATGTTAATTTACCATCCTCTGGGTCTATGTTGGTATTATTACTGGTTACAACATAAGTATAATTATTTGGGCTGTCTGCGGTTAGCACCTTCGACAACTTATTTGTTAGATTGTTCATTGTGTAGTTTCCCTCAGGTATCGTAATTAAAGCCTCATACCCGTCTTCGCTAAGAGTAAAAGTATTATATGGTGAAGCCACAGAGTAATATGACTTCGGCACATAGATATGAAGAATTTTACAATGTGTGGGATTGTCTAGTGATTTTAAGTTTAATTCGTGTGTAAAATCTTAGTCTGTGCCAGTTATTCTATTTTTGCTGTTGGTATAGTAAATACCAGTCGCACGACCGCCTTTGTACTCCATTGATATTCAAAACTCCGCACTTTCGTCTTCGACTTTCGTGCGGTTAATCTATTATATATAATAGATAGATATCGTTTCCTATAATATTAAATATATTTTTTTCAAAATGAAGTTGGTAAAACACACGAAAGCGTAGCGAGAGTGTGAATTTACAAATAGGTGTCAAAACCATACCCATTCTGTGCTTTTAATTTCTCCGCGTCTTCTTCTTTTAGGTCTGTATATCCACTAGCAAACTTAAAGCGGTTTCCTTTCGCCCTCTCCATAAAAAATCTCATACTATGCCAACCGCACGTGTCTGAGGTGTTTGATTGTTGTTTTACTTGATTAACCTTCATTAACAAGTAACTTTAGGAGTAACTTCTTTTGTTCTGGCTCCCGAATTGGTCGAGTTCCCTGGCTGGGAGAAAGATAAGATTGCAGTGGAGATGCAGTATGCTACTAGACATTGCATGTCGGTCGCTCCATGGGCTCCCTGGATGGGGCGGAGGTTAATCGGGGCCAGGACGTAGAAATACCTTCATCCAAGCTGACCTATTGGCGGTAGGCTGGGATGAATGTATTCTCAAAGTTGCGTCCCGGATCCCTTGCTGGGGTGGAGAAAAGTATACAATCACAATCTAGCCTTTCGGCGGACAGATTGCGGATATATACCCTCACAGCGCGCTACGGATCCCCTTATTAGACGGAAGGCAATGGGGCCCGAATAAGAGTCCAGGGATGGCAAATGTCTATTAGTTGTTTCATTTGTTGTTGAAAGTCTTCTGTTGGCTCGTAAAGTGCTAAGGGGTCATAGACTTCAACACTCCTGTCTTTATCTAGACTTATCCATACTGCTATCCAATGAGACCCCGCTTGTTTGTAATTGTCCAAATTCATAATAAATCCGTATCGCTTTCTGCTTCCTGGCTTCAACTTGTTGATTTCATCGCTTGCTATCGCTCCCCCCCAAGGTTTTGCCCCTGGCTGATTCATCACTGCGATTTCAAACTTGGGCAAAGTCGCCGCGCGAGGGACCTTTCTGCTCGCGATGCCTGCGATTTCGTGCACATCCCTACAGGATTACTTACACTGTGTATTGTTGCAATCGCATATTACATTAGTACCCATCGTCTGTGTCCTTCGCAGATTGGGCACCGGTGGGGTGGAGGCCGCCACGCTTCTCTCAGGAGACGGCGCTAAGTTTCGACGATACGGCGGGATACCCGGAAGCGGCGCGCTGGCTGGCCACATGCCATTCGCGGAACGAATATGCGGCTCCACAAGCACGTCGACGGCTTTCTGCAAGAACTCCTTAGTGGGCGCGCCCGGGTTGTCATCCCAATACTTCTTGGTGGCTACGGGATCTATGTACTCTTCGTCGCAGAAACGCAGGTCATCGATGACTTTATCCTCCACTCCGGGACCTTAACCCTCACAGAAAGGAGAAGCTGGCGCTTCTTCACCTTGAACGCCTTGGGGGCAGGTGTGCCCGGCTTCTCTGGCACCAGCTGTCGACCCGGCCTGCGCAAGACATCACTAATGCAATATTGGACCAAGCAGAGCATATTTACCCGATCAAAAAGACTACTTCGGGAGGCACCTGCCTGGTTACCACGAATTTTCAGAAATCAAGCTACAAAGCATATTGCATGACACATATCTACTTATTGTTGCGTTTCATACCACCAAGTCGAGCCCGAGATTGCTCCAGTACTGCCCCTCAGGCAACCACGCAAAGTATGCAACCTTCGCGTCAGCCTCGTCCGGGCCATCGTCCACGGTGTACGCCATGACCACCCTGCGCATATCATGTTTATAAGTGAAAACAAGCAGTGTTCAAATTGCACACGCTTTCATCTTGTTCCTCTGCTCTTCGGGGGACGCTGAGGGCGCATATTTGCGTGGTGGGCTTGACGATGAAGGTCAAGTTGGATTTGCGCAAGGCCTGAGCTCGCGTACTCACTTGGGACCCGGGCATCGGTGGATCATTATTGCCCTCGCTCGCAGCATCTAGCTCTCCCTGGAGCTTTGTAACGTCGATTACAGACCCGTCATCCTCCTTCCCATTCAAGGTCGGACCCTCTGGCGTTTCCTTGTCCAAGCGCACGACAGTATCGGCGCCTAAGAGGCCAGCCTTCGCCGCACTGCTGATTTTGCTGAGCTCTTCCAAATCCTTGAGGACTTCGTCCTGGCTGCGATCGCCGCCCTTCTCGGGCTGGTCATTAACGAACCTACAGTTTGCATACCATTCGCACTCAGGCAGAAGGGCGAGATAATTATGATTACACTCCAGTCTCGCCAGTGCTTCCATCCTTCGCTGCTGCAGCAGCAGCAGCTGCAGCAGCTTTGGCTTCTGCAGCAGAAGCAGCCTTGGCAGCAGGAGCTTGAGCTTCAGCTGCGGTCTATCAAAAGGTATGATCAACTTGAACTATATGTTACTTATCTATCCGGTGGTATGAATTTATAAATTTGACAGCGCTTCCCGTAGAGGGGTATAAAAAAGAACATAAATAATATAATACATGAACAAAGACACGATATCTGTAATTATCGGCCTGTCTGGTACCTCCCTTCGGCTGGTCTGACGTACTTCCGTGTTGTTCCACACTCCCGTGTGGCACGTTCACCGACCAGCCGGACTCCATGTCGGCTTCTTATAGATTTTTATGTATAATATTATAAGTGTATAGAGATAGAAGTTGAAGCGAAGCAGATAAAAGTTGGAACGGAACGAGCGAAAGGGACGAGATTTTCGTAGTATTTCAGGCTGGGAAACCGGGCGAAGTCATCACGGTTTGACAACCTGAAATACCAATGTCTCAAAAGGAATGAGATCATCAGTAGTATCAGGTTGGGAAACTGGATGAAGTCGTTACGGTTTGACAACCTCAAATACTAATATCTGGAATGAGCAATGGACTCCGGTCCGGTCACTCGCCACCGGGCCCCGTCGGCACTCGTCTATTCGCTCACCTGTACAACTTATGTGTAATATGCGAGAAAATTATTGTATTACATACGCCGGGAATATAAACAAAGTCCAAGATGATAATCCTTACTAATACGGGAATTGATCGAATTTTATCCTGAATTTAGTGCAATTCTCCCTAATAAGCACAGCGGAGATTTTTCCAGCCAGGTAGTTGAATTTGTCTACCGTAAAATGTATTTTTCCGAGATACCATCCATATTTTTCATTATGTCGTCTATTTCATTAGTCATTAGTCCCCGTCCCTCTCCCTCCGGCTGATATTCATCAACTACACTCTCATTCGTTTCACTCATTCTCGCTTGTTGATGAACATCGTCTATGGCTTTTTCAATATTACTCGCCCCATCGATATTTACGATCCGCTCGGTAGTCGTAGACGGTGGTAGCGGCGTCTCCGCGACGCTCGTGGGTATGGTAGTTGGTGGCATTCCCTCGTCAATGTTCAAATCATTTGAAACTTGTTTATCCACATTCGGGTCTATAGATTTTGCTAGTTAGAGTTTTTACAAAGTCCTTTTTATTCATTGTGTGCCTCCAGTCATTGCGCGATAGATATTTTTTAATTATTTTTATTGAAAATACCTTATCAATTAATTCTTCTAATGTCTTCGCTCCAGTCCCTTTTTGTTTAACATCTCCAACATTTTGGAGATACCCCATAAACTCTTCATATCTAGCATAATCCGCTATTCTTCTTTTCACATTTTCCTTTTCATTTCCAACATCAATATTAAACCTTTTAATCATATCAATAATCCACTTTGAAGTGTCTTTGTAATTTAATTTTTTATGACCTTCACTATCTAGTCTCTTTTTTAAAGCCTGTGCTAACTCTTTTATAGTAATGTTTGGGTGATAAGTTTTTGAAAATTCAGAGATTAAAAATTGATTAATTTGTAAATTTTCAAGATGCTTACCCTTTTCTTCCGCGTTCTTTTTTTCCTTTTCAAGTTTTTCTTTATATTCCTTTGCTAACTTTTTCTGTTCTTCTAAAGATGTTGCTGTGGCTATAGCCGTCTGAATATCTTGACTGGCTTTTTGTAAGTCTTTGAGACTCATCTTTTTTATGAACTTATCTGTATATCCTGCTAATTTCAGTGTTTCAATATCTTTCTGCTTTTTCTTTTTTTTCCTCATATTGCTCTTTCGTTTTCAATGGTGTTTCATCTCCTAAATTAGACAATGGCGGTGCTTGTGGCGGGGCTCCTAATTGCGGTGCTTGTTGCGGTGCTCCTAATTGTGGTGCTTGTTGCACTGCTTGTGCATGTTGCGGTGGCATAATATATTGATACTGTGGCGGCGGTGGTAATGCTTGTATTCTATTTTTTCTGTCTTCTTCATATTTTACATCTTCTATGAGTTTTTGCTCCCTTCTTCGTTCTCTGGCTTTTTGTTCTTGTCGTTCATTAATATCCGCTAGTTCTCTTTTATGTTCCCTATCCATTATCTCTTGTCTTTCCTTAGCATCTGCTATGTCTTTCTTTCTAGCCTTTTCTTTTCTTCTTCTATCTCATCCCTTTTCTTCTTTTCCTTTGCTTCCTCGTCATGTATTAACTCATATTTCTTTTGTAAGTTGCTTTGTATCTGGTTTCTGTTCTCGTGTTCAAGACGATTGAAATCAGAATTGATTATTTTTTCCCTTGGTTTGCGACTAGCCCTTTGCGACTTTGGAGTAATGCCACGCTCGCGTGGCTTATTACCAATATATTTCATAAAAAGTTTAACAATTTGTTATGTGCTTAAATAATTTGTTTTCTTACCAAAATTAAGATAATATTTTTTACCCTTCTGGATAATATAAGGCCTCCCGCTCTTATTTCTATACACTCGTGGTGGTCTTACCTTAGCATTTGATGTTTTAGAATTGCGCTTCATGCTTCGCATTCCCGCTTATTATAAACATCTATTTTTTATTTTAGGAAAAAATAATGGACTATGATATTTCAGAATTGCATTTCATTAACTAACCCTTCTATATTTGACAATAAACAAGAATGAGCGTTATGTTGAATTTTCATTTAAAATTCAACATTGGATGTCAAATATCTTCAGCAAAACTTTACAGCCCCTCCTCGTTGCTTACCATATCCGAGTTTTGATGCTGTAGCACTAACACTACCCGCGTAAGGCACCCCAATGCTCTCAATGCTGCCGCAGTTCTAGAGATTACCTTATTATCGCGAAGGAATTTATTAACAGCCAAGGCCGTTTTTCCTACCTTTGCCCAGTTAATCTTTTCCCCCTTTTGCCCACATCCCTTCTTCTTGGTTGTCTTTTTTCCTCCCTTCTGTGGCATTGATGGATTGTATCTGATGTTATATCCTGATGGTTGTGAAATTATCACTGGTGATACTGGCATATATAATACAGAAAAATAAGTATAAAAATATTATTTTGATATTTTAGAATTGCGCTTCTATCTGGCTAATCGCCAGATTTCTTGCTATATTCTAAACATCGTTTTTGCTTTAATGCTTTCGATGTTTGACAATAAACGAGAATGAGCGTTATGTTGAATTTTCATTTAAAATTCAACATTGGATGAGAGTGAAATTGTCAAATATCATTATCGCAAGTGATAGGCAAAATTTTTCTTATCTCATCATCAACACTTGAACATAAAGAAAATTAAATCGTTCCTTTGTAGCCTCATGATACTTTTCCAGAAAGTAATCAAAGTTGAATGATAAATCTAAGTGTTTATACACAAGTTCCATTTTGTCCTGAGATTGTCCTGGAAAGATTAATAAATAATCTAACTGCTTAATGGCTTCTGGCCGTAGGTCGTTAAGATACTGACTTGGCATAATCACCTTTGATTTATAGTATCTGTTCTTTTTTAACAAATCACTTACGGACTTGTCTCTTAATCCACTTCCTAAATCGTCCAAAACAAAAACAACCTCTGGCGAAATATATTTACTCGGTCGTTCTTTTGGTGCCTCCTTTATCTGTTTCTTTTCTTTTCCAAAATAAAGAAATTGCGGTTTCTCAATCGGTTCTTCATCTTTGATTTCACCTTCGTGTTGCTCGTTATCTCTGTTCAGTTTGTCAAGTTCATAATCAATGACATTCACACCATCTGATTTAAGAAAGGTATATATTGCCATTGGGTTTCCCCTGTTCGTAAAGTGCTTTACCATTGCTTTGTAAATGTAGTGTTGAAGCAATAATGACAATACGGGTTTTTCTGTCGGTAGTTCGTTTCAGTATTTCAAAGAGTGCTGTTGTTTTTCCACTTTTCTTACGGGCAAGAATAAATATATTGGCATAGGGCTCATTAAGTAATTTATAACCTTTCGCCTGTTTATTACCTTCACCCGTCTTGTTTTACTGGCTTCACCTTAATGCTATTAATCTTTTCCATTGCTATATTATGAAGCCAAAAATTCGTTGCGGATAATATCCGCAACATTCTGGGTAGGTTTCACCTACCCTAAGAACTCTAGGCATACAACAATTCGTCCCGCTAAATTTCCTGTATCAATATTTCCGCTGTCAGTTTCAAGGACTTTAAATGTATATTGTCCGTCTGTCCATCCAACGACACCCAAATTATAACTGAGATTTGAAATGTTTGCTATATTACTATCTGCAAATATGCCGATAATTCCAATTCTGTCCATATAAAGAATTCTGGTTTTTGTCTCTGTTTGGTCGTTATAGTAGTTAAAAAACTTAACATTCATTTTGGTTGGTGTGAATGACATTTGAATGTTCTTGTTAAATGATCTACCCACAAAATCATTGCTCAGAAAAGTAATCCGCTGATATTTATATTCAGTAGCCATGATTATATTACTGATGATAAACTTTTTAATAACAAAAATATTTTCGCGAACTGCCTGAGACTTTTACTCGCGGGTAAGCGAAAAAGAAAATGAGAGTTGTGCTTATTGTATAAAGCAAGGTATTGAAACTAAGTATAAATGCCTGTATAAACCTTTCAGTGATTGGTGTGTTAGTTTTGATGAAGCCCTGCCGTTAATCTGTGCCGGCGATAGTTCTTGGTATAAAATACATTTGTATGAATGTTCATTTCTTTGAACTAGAAGGCGATGGAAGGCATATGTCGATGAGTAAAGTCAAAATTCCGATATAAGTATTAGCAACCTCGCACGGCAAGTTCTTTTCAGATAGCCTCACGATACAAAGGGTTATAATGGCGATAATGATACCCATTTGAAAGAAGTATTTAATAAGTCGGCTGTCGGTCGGCCTGTTTTTTATACAACAACAATTCCGGTTATCTTCCAATTCGTGCTCTACTTTTTTTTCCTCAGCCTTTAGTTCTACTTCAAGAACACGAGACTTTAATTCGGGAGTTAGTTCGCCATCCATATCCGTAATAGGCGGTGGTCTATGAAGTCTAGTTGTATTATTGTTGGGCATTATCAGGAAGCGCGACTGCTCGTATTTCTGCTAATTGGTTTGCTTGGTCTTGTAATAATTTAAGTAAAGTTTTATTTTGTTTTTCTAAATTAACTATCTTTTCCACCATATGTTGAAAAGCACTGACCAATATTGGTATAAAACTTGTATATGTTATGCCTTCAAGGTTGCCATTTCCATCATCTGCTTTCATTCCACTTTCAGATACGAATTCAGGAAATATTTTTTTAACTTCATCAGCAATAAATCCGTGGTTCTTTTGTTCTTTCTTTTCGTCTGATTTCAAATAATATGAACAACAAATTATTTTCATTGGTTTCTCACAACAATCACCGCAGTCTAATGTTTTAATATCTGATTTTAGCCTCCTGTCCGATGAGTTTGTCCAAGCACCATTAAGTGGAACATAATTATAACTGCCAGACGGCTCACCTGAAAAGTTTGAAGTAGTCCAAGCATGTAGAATTCCCTGAGATGAGCAGATTGTGACATAATTTGAATATCCTCTTGATTTCATATATATTTGTGGGTCGTAAGTAGAACTTGGTCTTTGTCTTATTGTTAAAGAACCGCTGGATGTTGTTGGAAGAGTTAATGTTGAAGAACAACTAGCACTCTGAGCATAGATAACTCCACTTCCCCTCGCGTAAAAATTTAAGTCTTGATTGGTATTGCTTCCCGTAGCATATATTGAATTATAACCAAAACCAACTCCCTGTGTCCCGTTGCTGTGTCTGAGTTCAACACCGGCAGAAGATGCTCCAAGATTGGCTGTGACATATAATCCGACTGGTGTAGCATGAGACTTCTTGCTTCTCCTCTTATATCTGCCGTACTATTAACAACAGATATGCCTGCATTTGCGGTTATTGCCCCTGTATTGCTTATGTTCATCGCCTTGCTCAATGCTATGGTTCCTCCAAGTGATACTCCTGATTGTAGTTAAAAGCGAATTTGTTGCTTATCTTGTATATTTGAAAGTTGGAGTTTAGGTTGCTTGATTTCCAGCCACCTCCCTCCCAATAACTATCAAAACTTAAAGCAATATTGTCCTGACTATAATTCAATAATTGGAATGTGGGATAAACTGATGTATGAACGAATGCTTGAATGTGTGGGCCATTTGCATTTCCTTCTGTTCCATATAATTCTAAGCCACCAGTTGTTCCTACTCCTTTCGTTGTTCTGCCTATGATTATCGGTTTGCCTAGTGCTGTTGTTATTTTGTCACTCGTTGTTAGTGTTTGTAGTCATGCCAGCAGTTAAAGTAATTGTTCCAGCACTTGTTATGTTGTTTGAGTTCATATCTAAGCCCCCATAAAACCGCATACCACCAGCATTGTTAAAACGGACAATGTCAGATGAAGCACTTTTATTGTCCAAAAGTTTTGAAATATAAAGACCTGCTCCTTTTACATCAAATGCTACATTCGTGAATACATAACCTCTTTGGTTCGCGGTTCCACTTGTAGCAGTATTTAGAGTAAATAAGAAATATTGATAATCACCAGTTGTCTGCGAAAAGAATATATCTCCTCCATTTTGTTTTAATATCCTCGCCCCATTATATGTAATATTTCCACCATTAATGATTTCTTGATTATTAAAATCAGCCGTTTGTGTTAAAGTTAGATATTTTATCGTAGTGCTCGTCCCGTTGAATGTTTTAATTCCTGTTATTGTTTGGTCTCCTGTTAGTTTCACACAATTATCATCCAGATATTGCCTATTTACCGCTTCATTCGCATTTTGTGGTGCTCCTAGATTAACAATCCGACTACTATTACAATCTAAGCCAGTAGCATTAAACCACTAAACAATCGTCCCATCAATAATAAAACTTATTTTTTTTGCTGAAATTTCAAAATTACAATACGTATTTGTTTTCATATCCAAACTAGCAATTGACCCGATATTACTGGTAGAATTAAAAACGATGAATGTGCCCTTTGTTGTTGAATTTATTGAATTCCAGTTATTTCAACACCACTGCTATATGTCTTAATTCTTGCTATGGTTTGGTTTCCTGAGGTTTTAACTGCCGAACTATCAAGGACAGAGACATCAACACCATCAACAAGATTTACATTTGTTATATTTTGATTTCCCATATTTAGTCCTCCCGTCATACTAGCAGTGCCGTCTATTTTGATTTCCCATATTTAGTCCTCCCGTCATACTAGCAGTGCCGTCTAATCTAAGAAAGGGCGAGTTTGTGTTTCTTCATTGTCCAGTGCTATAAATGAGTAGTTGATTATCTGATGCTGTTGTTATAATCACATCGCTATGTGTATCAATACTTCCACTCGCCGACACTTTCGCCGTGTTCGTATCGTGCTCTGATAGCCAAGTTATGATAGACCTGCCATTTAGTTGATTTACATTTGCAATGTTTTGACTTTTCATATCAAGACCAGCACTCGCATTTATTATACTGCTAAATGTTTTTAATTCCTCCTAAGGTTTGGTCTCCTGTTAGTTTGACCACCGAACCATCAACTGCGAGATTAGCGAGATTAATTCCATTATACGTAGAAGCCCCTGAAATAGCATAACCACCCATATTTAGTCCTCCCGTCATACTGGCTGTGCCGTCTAATCTAAGAAAGGGTGAAGTCGTATTTCTCCATTGTCCTGTGCTATAAATGAGTAATTGATTATCTGCGGGGAAGCCTGTTATTGTCACATCGCTGTGGCTATCTATACTTCCACCTGCTGAAACTTTATTATTATTATCATTATGTTCAAATATCCATTCATCAACATCTTTGGTATTCAGTAAATTTACTCCTGTTATATTCAAATATCCGCCCATACTAATATTACCGAATTCATCAACATTTATCGGAAATGTTTTATTTACCCAGTTTATTGAATTATATGTGAGATAACTATTAGTGGCTATTGGTGCGGTTATTACTACATCGGAGAGTGTATCAATTGAACCGAGGGTGGTACTCCTCCATTTACCATTTACATCGTTGTATGTTAAGTATTGACCGACCACTGGTGCAGATATGTTAGTATCAATCAGATTGTATAGACTGGTTTGGTGCGGATTGGATGTTTTAGAGCGGTGTTGATTTGAGGCTTTGACTTCGTCGTTGTCCCTTACTCGTTGTCCTGTGTAGTATAAATTTTTCCTTCTTTAATGTCGGTTGTGCTTTTGGTAGCCAGTCTCGCATCAAAGTGCCCATCGGTATAATAAAGATTTATCGGGTCGGCATCTTCTGGCACTCTGTCTGTGTTTAAACCTACTATGTTTGTGTTGGTAAGGTCAAGGTTAAGTATATTTAGACTATCAACAGCCAACTCATTAAGGCCAAGTAATGATTTATATTGCGACATTATATTGATTTTCTAAATTCCGACTTTCGCTACGCTTTTGTTGGTTTTAGAAAATCGTTTCCTATATTATTAAAAATTAAATTTTATTTTAAAAAACGATTTTTGACAATAAACGAAAGTGCGATAGCACGAAGTGAGATTGTCAAATATTAATTAATTAATTATAAAAAATTAATTTTATTTTTGTTAAATTATAGCAACAAAGATTAAAAACATATCTAAATTATGCCGTCAAAGGAAGCATAAAAGGAAAATTGGAATAAGGCTGTTCAAGCAAATAGAGAAAATGCTGAACGGCGAAAGGACGAATGGGCTCGCGAACGGCTCCGCAAGAAGGGGGAACTGAAAGATAAGACAATAGATGAAATAATTGAAACTGATGCTGAGTTAAGTGTTGCTAAGCAAATACTGGCAAAACCCGAAATCGTAGAAGACGAAAGCGACAGTGACAGCGGAATTGATATGTCTGAGGTTATTGCTAATCATATGCTTAGAAAGATAAAAAAGAATGCTAAAAAGCCTAAGAAGAAAACCGCAAAGAAAGCACCACAACCCAAGAAGCCAGAGAATGACAGCGAAGAAGAAGAAGAAAGTGAGAGTGAAGAAAGCGAAGATTTATGAAACAACAGGCGGAAAACAGCGAGGCGGCAAAAAACGAAGTGAAAAAATATCAGTCAATGTATATAACAATACACCAAAGAATAAAGAAAAAAGTAAGGAAGCAGAAAAGATATTTTTGAAATTCTAATGATATTCATCAACTTCACTTCTATCTGGCTAATCGCCAGATTTCTCGTTTGTTGATGAACATCGTGATATTAATTTAAAATGAAATAAAAAAAACGATGTTTTAGAACAAGCGAGATATCTGACGATCAGTCAGATTGAGCGCAATTCTAAAATATCATAACAAACATACGACTGCTAATATTAATCAATAAAATCCTGACTCAGACAAAACGGATGAGGAACAAAAAAAAGATACAGCACAGGAAATATTTCGGCAGACAAAGCCCAGAACAAGGGGCACAACAATATGGGCAGATAAAGTTTTAGATATGGTAAATATTGATTTAATGGATATGACAAAAGTCGCAACAAAAAATAAAAATTATAATTTTGCTTTGATTTGGATTGATATTCATAGTCGGTATGCTTATGCCGTGCCGTTAAAAAATAAGTTTTCAACTACGGTATTAGAAGCACTCAAAAAACTACCGAAGCCCAAGGCATTTATCTCAGACAGCGGTGGTGAATTTAAGGGAGCGGTTGGAGAATGGATGGATAATAATGGTACTAATCATGTTAAGGTTGAAGTGGGAGACCATAATTCATTAGGTATTGTTGATAGGTTTGTAAGAACTCTACGAGAACAACTCCATGTTATATGGGCTTATAATGGAAACTTTAACTTTAATTGGATAAATTACATTGAAGATGTTGTTTATTATTTTAACAAAAAGAAACAATCAATAATTAAAGCCTCACCGATTGAAGTATTTAACGGCACTGATAGTAACAAGCAAGAACATTATGTGGATAAGAATTTATTTGATTTCAAAGAGGGAGACAAAGTTAGAAAACTTAACAAAAAACATATACTAGAAAAGGGCGGTAAGACTTGGAGCAAACAAATATATATTGTAAAAGGACGTAAGGGCTACCGCATTATATTAACAAATGATGATATAGTACCGCCCCGACACTTATTAAAGACCGAGGCCGCCGAAGAGGAACCGGACAACACAAAAGACGAACCGGATATTAATAAAGAATTAAAAAAATTAGCAAAGGAAAAGCAAACAAAGCATTTACTTAATAGAGAACAAATTGACTCCTCAAATGTGCGTACGAGTGCCAGAGTCCGAAAGAAGAAGGAGGTGCTGGATTTGTAGTTTATTCTCGTTGGTCATCACATAACTTGGCAATATAAGGTACCTTATCCAGAATGTAATAGTTTTTAAGTGCCGACCACGAATGAAACACTCTCACAATGTTATCGACACCTATTGCGACAAAGTACAAATCTGGATCGCCGGGGCATATCATTTCGATTGCTTTTACACGAGTTGTATCATTGGGGTCCGCTGCATCATGTATGATGTTTGGCTTTTTGTGGTCGCTAACAAAAGAAACATAGCACTCCTTTCCTTCCCTATACTTTGAAGGAGATTTGGCTTTGGACTTTTTTGGCCTAACCAAGTCAAACGGATTTTCCGCATTGCCCTGTTTTCCTTCGGCCGAGGCCTGATGCTTCTGGTCTGCTGGGACGTCGACTTCGGTTGGTGCTGGCTCGGTAGGTGCAGGCTCAGTAGGTGCTGGCTCAGTAGGTGCAGTCTCAGACGCAGGCTCATGAGCGGGAGCGGTGGTCTTCTTCTTCGGTGGCATCGCCTACCCACACATCAAAAAAGCACAAAACACATGTGTGGGTAGTGCCTGGAAGCAGTTCAATGTATTCTAATCCTTTGTTTTGGAGGTAGAGTCATTATTTTGGACTACCCAAAACAACAACATTGCTTTTTTACTAATAAAAATAATTATATCGTCTTGTGTGAGTGTGTCGTGTTGATTTAGGAGAGGTGAGCGGATAGGCAGGCACCACACAACACAAACAAGACCACTTAATTATTCATGCTATTCCTGTTTTCTTCTGCAATCCTCATTCGTTCTTGAACGTCTTTCAAATGTTTATTGTATACTTCAATTATATTTTCAAAAGTCTTACCTACATCAATTTGGTTCCTTGCATACATTTCATCCCTCTCGCTAAGTGGTTGCTTTCTTGTAGCTAACCAACTTTCAAGAAGTCTTAATTCTTTCTTTTTATTCTCCTCATCTCTCTTTCTCTTTCGTTTCATTTTTTTTGATAGCTTCCTTTCTCTTATTGCTCTCTTCAATTATTGATAGCCTATCATCTATGGCATTAAGTCGTTCCTCATAATCCTCCTTCTGTTTATGTAATTCACTTATTTTTTGATCGATTAATTCGATCCTATTTTCAACATATATTTTAGACCTCAATACTTTTGATTCTGGAATATCTTCATAATATTCCATCCAATCCTTTCCTTCTTCCCTATCAACTTCTTCTCCTTCGTCTCCACTACTCATCACTACTTCCCTGAAAAAGAAATCTGTGGCAGATGCGAGATTGTCTGCTTCCCTGAAAATGAAATCGATGGCAGATGCGAGATTGCGAAAGCATGTGGTTGCTGATAATTATTGTTTTCCTTTTTTCATCGGTTGCTCCTACTTCACCTTTTTTCCAGATGTTCTCTCAAGTCGGATGTGTATATTTTTATGAGTGTGCTTGTTGCCAAAGTGTTGTGACGAAGTTGTCATAGACGAATGGGAAGGGTGCTCACACTCAGTTTCCTATGTCGCGGGTTCAACTCCCACTCGTTATTAAATGATATTTCGTTACGTTTTTTTTTCCTTTTATTTACCAACTTTCAATACAGAGCACATTTTTTTTTTGGAAAAAGATAAGGGGGCTCAGCACACCGAGAAAGAATAAGAAAAGGGGGATAAGGAAGCCTAGTATTAATAGTTTGAGAAAAAGTGTGATTTTCTAGTTTTGCTAGTTTTTGTTGATTAATAGGAGAGCGAAATATGGCGAAATGAGTTAAATTTATGTATATGAATATAAAGATAAGTGTGCTATAGTAGTACCTATAGTAGTCACACACATACACACACATACACACACAACACACACAACACACACAACACACACACACACACACACACACACACACACACACAACACACACACACACACATACACATACACATACACACACACACACACACTCAACATACACACACACAACACACACAACACACACACACAACACGCACAACACACACACACACACACACACACACACACAACAAGAACAAGAACAAGAACAAGAACAAGAACAAGAACAAGAATAAGAACAAGAACAAGAACAACAAAACACATACTGCTAGCTAGAGAGAGAGAGAGAGAGAGAGAGAGAGATGAGAGATCGAGAGATCGAGAGATCGAGAGAGAGAGAGAGAGAGAGAGACAGGACCTACAAACAAACAAACACACACACACACACAACTAGAATGTACGTACTTTGATCGACGACAACTACAAACGCACAAAAAAATTTGAATACTTGAAATTCACAAATCACAGAATATCAATGTTTCTACTTCACAGTGGCCCCACATTCATTTGGCTTGTGTTATGCTTTGCTCACACAAACACTATTTTGCTACCCTCTCCCTCTACCTACCTTCCCCTCCAGGTTCGTCCTTATTCGGGAACAACCTGGGGGTTTCTATACCACCACAACCGCCTAAATTCTGCCTATTTCTATTCTATCTAGACTCGAAATAAATTCACAACGGACACCCAACATGTTTCTCTATGTAATAATGCTCACCGATTCAATCATACTAGTCATATATGATTATCACTGTACTTATGCACAAATTACAGTAATAACTGGGGGTATATCTCCCAGATTTTCCACACACAGTGGGCAAGAGATAAGAATAATAGAATGATAATATAATCAGAACTGGATCCAGTCACTTCACAATCTATAATCTCACACACACAGCCCACCAAGGCAAGAAAGCACAGAAACGCAAAAGAGCAACACATGTGCTCACAGTAGTAAGCATAAACACGCACAGCAGCAACACACGCCTCTCAAAACCCTCACGATGATCGTTGTTTAAACATTTACATACCGATCATCAGACACACATTCAAAGTATCACACTACTACACATCTCCTTGGACAACTGCACAACTAGCCACTTAATAAAAGAACACTCGAAACAAGAATTGCTCTTTTTGTGTTCGAGGAACGTGCAAATGTGACGAGAACACTATAAGCGTAAAATCATTTTCTTTTTTTCTAGTTTTTTGCGCGACCATGTCGCAACTTATTCTAAATGTTCTCAAACGTAACATAATTTCATTTAGTTCGGATTATTTAGAGTGGCTAAAGGTGAACCAATTTCAAGAGTTTCTTAGTGTATTTTAGGCAGGAACGGCTGTATTGCCACAAAAACTTGCAGTTCATACTGCAATCATGTACCATCAGCGCTAACGCAACAAATATGTTTGTCGAAATATGATCTTTAAGATCATATAATTGCCGAAATTCAGACACTTATTAATATGTTCCGGTCTGAGCTTGCAAAATAAGTGACATTGCAAACGAGTGACACTTGGAACCAGTGTGGCTACTTTATTCAAAAACTTTTGCACTTTCTATTCACAATGCAGTAATTTTCTTATCCGGCTGCTCAATTCCTGCACAATTATTGAGTGTCCGGCTGCTCAATTCCTGCACAACTGCACAATTATTGAGTGTCCGGCTGCTCAATTCCTGCACAATTGGATAGGAAAAAGGAAGTTTGAACGTAGCGTCAAAAAAGCGTGACGCAAAAAAGCGATCACGAACTAACTAAGTAACTAACAAACTAACGAACTAACGAACACAAAAAACAAATTCAACGGTGTACGCGGAAAAAAATACAAAAAAAAAAGTTAGGTCGGGAGGTATATGCCTTGCGGGCCGAAAATTAATTATTAGGATTTTTACGCAAATACTGTTTGTTCAAGAATACTTACCATTCATTGGAACAGCAGTAAGCGTAAGTACGAGAAACACTGTAAATCGAATAAATAGGATATGCGTAACAGATTACCGATTAGTAGGTGGGTAGGGAAGTAGTTTGAAGTACTGTAGTATAAACAACTAATAATATCGATAAAACTTCCGATGCAGAGGCCTAGGAGGCCAAGTTTCAGATTTGATTTAAGAGAGTAAGAGTCAGGAGTGACTTTCGCGCATGAGTGCCTCTGCGTCAACTGCGTCAACAAGGGAAAAGGTCATAGCAGCAGATTGATTTCCAGCGCATGATTGACAGGCAAAGTCGCGTTGGCGTCCTCAATCGCAGACTGACAATCACAACACCAATATTAATGTTGATATCAAAGTTCAATGTCCAAGAATACAGTCAACGGCAACAAATCCATATATATGATAACATGCAAAATGAAAAAAATGCAACACAGCTTCATATGGCTCGTACTTGCAAGGTCGACTCTAGAAGTAACAATTAAAAGTTTGATCATCAAAGAACAGAAAATTTGATATCAAAAGGGAATGTACGCCTTTGGTGCGGTGTGATTACTTTGCTGGCGAAAGCTACAGTGCGGGCAGTTGCAGCCTTGTCGCGCAGTCGGGCCGCAAGCGCAACGAGATCACCGCGCCCCGTCTGTAGAACCTGCGAACCATGTATAACAGCGTTTTCTGTAGTTCGAAGATGCCTTGTGTGAAGTGTGTGTGCCTGGTTGCGGTATTTTTGTCGCTCCTCGTAGCTGATTTGCTCCAGATGCCACCGGAGAGCCACCAAGCCCTATGCCCCAAGTTTACATCCATTTCCTTGCGTCATCTGCAAAGCGAGTGTTTGATGCGCGTAAGTGAATTTGTCACAAATATTTTCCACGTTAGGTAGCAAAATGTGTACACAGATAATATCTCAGTGGCTCCATCGACTGTCACCTAACGAAAGACATAATATGTAACATGCAAACACATACACATCCGAGAGGCCTGGTCGTGAAGTCGCGTGGGTTTGTTCCACAAAGAACTTGGGATATTGAAAATTTGATATTTTCCCTCATGTTGGGACTTATTGTTCTCTGGTGGCAGGGGAATGAAAAAAAAGAGGGGTATTTAGACATGTATTTCACATGCATGGAAGGGTTGAGTATTGGGGAGGATTGGGGAAAGGTGGATGTATAGTTTTAAAAAAAGCTTGATATATATTTGCGAACATATATTTGCAGACAACTAGAATGGATGGGCGACCTGTTGTTCAGGGGTGAGGAAGCTGTCCATCTCCCCAATTGTTGCCACCACCGCCTTGTCGATTTCCGCCTGCTCCAGCAACCCTGCCGCTGCCTCTAGCCACTCTGCCGCATTCTAGACAAAGCCATATGTACTGACATTCTAGACAAAACCATATGTATGACAATATGCGCACACGCTGCGCACTTGTGAGACATCTGTCCAAGAAGCTATTTTTCGATACGTAGATAGCATAGACACACACATAAAAACTTGTAAGCCATGCGCAGCAGGGCTCGACCTGGAAGGCGTGCAGGGTGTTGGCGAGGTTGGGGTCTCGGTAGGAGGTGAAGAGATAGAGTCCAGAGGAGTGGTCCAGCGATAAGTCTGTGCCGTATGCACCGCCTTGCACACGCACCTTCCACACCCCCCCCCCCCCCCACACACACACACACACACATCAATCTCATTGTCCTCGGACCGTATGCAGACTGGAGTATTTATGTGTTCACTATGCGGCGCAACGCGAGTGGAATCACTACCGTGTTCCAGAGATAGTCAAGCGATAGGAGTCGCCGAGCTACCTCCACGCCGCCAGATACCTAACCAAAATCATCGCAACCTCCTGCTTTTCATGTTTTTAGTGGAATGCACGAGAACGCAATATGAACCAGAATCACGGACATGCGCAGATGAACAGCGGCGAGCGAGCGCTGACCTCTTCGCCACTCTCGTACAGCCTACCTCCGTGTGCCACATATTTGACCGACGTTGGCACTACCCAGCCCTCTCCGCTAACCTGATACATCAACGTGAATAGCTCTGGAACGGCATTCATTGCGTTGAAAGGTATAACATAACGATGCCTGCGCGCTAGATTTTACAACGATAAGACCTTGCGTTCCTGCTGCAGCCCAGCACCCTCGAACCAGCCTGAGAATCGCTTGCAGGCTGTGATCGGCGCAGACGGCTCTTTCCTCGACGACGAGCCCAGCGCCTCCGACAGTGACCGCACAGCATTATCGGACGCCATCAAACTCTGCAGCAGTCGAGCCATAAATCACATGTAGGCATGGAAGAAGCAGAGCACCTCCTCGTCGCCGGTCAGGTTGACCAGGAGGCCGGGCGCCTGCAAGAGAGTTGCACGCACATGCTCCAGCCGCGAGAGCAGCGCCGGCCAGTCCTCCTCGGCCTACATGTCAAAAAGCAGGATAAACAGAGTGCGCCTGCGAGCCACCACTGCACACAAATGGAGATATAAAAAAAGACTACTGTTACGATAAGTGGTATTGCTACTATGGACGAGAGTGGTAACGCGTCAAGGTGCGCTCTCGAGCTACCTGTTTGAGGATTTCCTTTGTGTACAAATAGTGTGTGATGCCACGCGTGTGTTCGGTAACGGCGTTCAGCAGTGTTTCTCGCGCCAACAGGCGGGTCGCCGCGTACCTAAGCAACCAACCCGACCCTGAGATCCTGCATCCCGTTCCATCGGCCGACTTACCCAGTGCCATTGCTACGGAAGCTCTGTTCGTACATGGCGACCTAACACACAGAAAAATCGCGGCCTGGTAAATTTGCGCAGGACCAGGAAGGCAGTCACGTAAAGATTCAGCAAGACATTATGCGTGATCCTTATTTCTCTCCCCCCCCCCCCCCCCCCTCTCTCTCTCTCTCTCTCCTTCTCTTTGTGTCGTGATGTACGGTTTCTCGAAGGATCTCTATGCAGCGCTTGGGGTGGTCTAGTCGGCCCTCCAGCAAGACCTCCCCCAGTAGACCAAACAAGGCCGACTATTAGACCACAAAAACCTCTTCCTCCAACAACTTGGCCAAGAAAGCACAAGAAAAAAATCAGTATAGCACACCAACAAAAGAAGAACGTGAACAGAAAGGGAGCACGATAGCTAAATATGATTAAGCGATAAGAATCTCTGGGAAATTAAAGCAAGCATCCCGTCGCACACGATATCACAGAGGAATGACGAGCTGATAATCTTTCTTGGGGTACCATGAAAGAGGCGTAATGAGTCAAAGACCATGGCATAGATTAATCAACAAATAAGATGCGGAGAGCGAAACAGACTCATAGAGCGGAAGAGAGCTGATATGATCCTACCGCTTGTCCCTTGGTGGCCTTTCCTTTCATCACGAACCTGCCACAACACCCGTTCGCAACATCTTTCTCTTGTTGCGTGTAAAACTACTGACGTGGGACCTCACACCTTGCCCACCACAAGACAGCACACATGCTCACAGGAATATGTAGGCTCATAGGCATACATATGTGCGTTATTCATATCAAAGTATATTCTGATATACATCACCTTGTTGTAAAAGATTTTGGATAAGTCCGTTTTAGAAACACATATACACATTTGCATCCCATGACACATTTTTTATCGATCACGTTTCCTGAATGTAATGCATTTCTCGTGCGTGCCATGGGGCAACGCTGATTGATGAACGCGTAAGCATGCACTTTCATTCCGTGCTGACACGTATCCGGCATGCATATCTACCGATAGTCCAAGTCCCGCGGGTGAGACACCACATCACCTCGCCGTTTCTCCTCCTGCAACCACGCCATTCATTATTTGTTTGGAGTTATTTCGGGAGAGGGAAGAGAAAGGGAAAGGGAGGGGGGGGGGGGGAATAAAAATGATTTAGGTGATACAATAGGACGACAGAAGTAGAGACCGGGGGCACGGGCGCAGTGGCAATGGTGCGGGCGCGCAGGCCTCCTGTGTTGATACCGATGCGCCGTGCCAGCGCCACCTGATTCATGCCGATGTGTGCGCTTCCTATGTAATTGTACTGACCTCGTCATACTGGCGCGTCCCGCAGCTGGTGGCCATGCGCACGAACAATGGCAACAGCGGTAGCTCCGACCAGCGCAGCCCGGCGCAGTCCAGCAGTATCTCCGCGTACACAATACCTACCCCACCACCATCAGTCGTATTGACGTGTCTGCGTGTCGTGTTCAGAGGAGCACGAGTTGCCGACGGTGAACGCGATCAGTGCCGGGGATACGTGGTGAGCGGTACCGGAGGTAGGCAGGTTGTGGAGGAGCATCTCCCCGACCGGCAGCGGAGACAGCGTGCTGGGAATATTGGGAGGTGAATTTTCCATGTCTGCACTGACAAAACAGTATGAAAAAGGGTCAGCACTTCTCTCCGCACTCGTAATGAAATTGTACATACAACACACCTACCCATGAAATGTTCGGATCTCCGTTATCGCAAAAGGCAAACCCATAATAGCATGTGATGTTTATCCACACTCCCGGCTGGCTTTGTGTGTGCATGTATGTGAGTGTATGTCACAAAGCCTGCATTTACTCCTACAGGGCCTGTGAAGATGGGCCGCTCGATGCCTGTCTTGTAGAACTAAATATTCAAACGCGGGGAAGGTGTGCAGGAGGTGCGGGACCGTCCCAGGCGGGGAATCTTGGCCAGGTCTTCGGCCGAGTCCGGGGCCATCTGCTGCTCTTTGAGCGCCCTCGTCGCCTTCACCAGTGCTTCCAGCTACACACGACCAGCCAAGGCCAAAGAGCCAGGCCAAAGAACCCAAATCGCATATGATACAAACTTCAGCAACTGTGAACTAGAAAATAGGAAATTAAAATAGATATAAAAACAGCCATAGGTTGTCTGAATGATAGATAATTAGCGCACCTCGTCTTGTCCCATGCCCGCCTTCACATTAGCCAACCTCTGCTCTTCCTCTCGCTGCTGTATCTCCGCCAAAGAGCGATCAGGCCTTCATCCAGCAAGGAAATATGTGTGTGTTCAAATAGATGGACTGCACAGGAGACACTTTGTCGTCTACCTAAGCTCCACAGTGACCCTGTGTTGATTTCGCAGCAGATAAACTTTCAGCAAGTTCTCCAAGTAAAGTTCCTCGGTTTTGCCTTCCTACACACGTTATGACATTATGTAGGCAGAGCATACGTCGTTGGGATATTGAGCAAGGTGAGCGTGACTGGAGCGAGAGTGACGAAAGTACCTTGCGTGCGAGCGATTCCTTCAGTTTTGTCAGGGTGGGTTCAAAGTGGAGGGATTCGGTAGGCGGCCGCCCGTAGATCCAGTCGGACATAGCGACCAGCATGAAGGAAAGCCCGCGCGGGAAGGAGCCAGTGTTAAACTCACGCAGGCTGAACTCGACCGTGTTGAGCGCGGCCGCCAGCTCATCCTCTTCGAACCCACGTTCGCTCACTTCCCGCAGCACTTCCAGCACTAACGCCTCCACCTTGTCCACGTCCGCTGCCTTGACACCCCGCAGCCCCGTCGAAAAGGTGGACTGCATAAGCTCGTCGCACAGACCTTCGCCACATACCGCGCTGCCCTGCATAGCACACCAGTGCAAAATTCCTTTCTTTACACCTCCACAGCCCAACGAAGATACGGCCAGGCTTGGTTTCTTATGCTGAGTTGTGCTCGGGGACCAGGCCGGAGTCTGTCAAGCGTTTGCGCAGCACCGCGGTCTCGGTGCCCACCAGCAACTGGTCCAGCACTACCAGTCCCTGCAGCAGTACCACGCACCAGCACCACGCACCATCCGACCCATCTTGCCAGTGCTGAGAGACACATCTCGCTTACATACCTTTCACTATCAACATTCGCAGCCATTACAGGCCCCACTTACCATGCTTTCCAAGGGCGTGAGTGGCTCCTCGTTCAGCAGCCAGTTGACGGTGACAAAGTGCTGGCCTTCTGAGTGCTCAGGAAGATGCTGGAGGGCCTCCTGGGCGTGCGCAGCCGGGAAGCTCTGCACCAAACGCTTGGGCGACTGGAAACACTTGGGCTGCGCTTCGATCTACAGCCAGACACCAAAAAGCATACAAGCAATGTGGATAAAGCATTAGGATTAGGGTTAGGGTTAGGGTTAAGGGTTAAAAGTTAGGATTAGGGTTAGGGTGGTTTCTGCTACGAATAGAAGAGAATCATCTTGAGAGCTGCAGCATCTTGACATCACTGCAGACTGTATAGCTTAGAGACACTTCTCACAAGGTTACATCACCAACATCAAACATGAGAAACACACACATACTTGCTTGTTAGTATTGCCATTTTAACACTTATGTCGTTTCTTCTTCTTCTTCTTCTTCTTCTCCTCCTCCTCCTCCTCCTCCTCCTCCTCCTTCTCCTTCTTCTCCTTCTCCTTCTTCTGCTTCTTCTCCTTCTTCTCCTTCTTCTCCTCCTTCTTCTTCTACTTATTATTATTATTATTATTATTATTATTATTATTATTATTATTATTATTATTTAGGGAGTACATAGGCCATCGGTCCTTTCCATGGGCTGATTGGTATAAAGCTCCTAGAGTAATGTTCTATGCCGTCACTTCCTTTATTCCACCGATTGGTGTGGAGACTTTCCTTATGGAATGGAGGACTGGATGCACATGGCCTTTTGGCTCAGCAATTGGCAGGAGATACACTATTATTATTATTATTATTATTATTATTATTGCCCTGTCGCCAGTTCGATTCCCGTCGGTGCCACCAGTATTTTCATTGAACATACCGGTCCGTCTGGAAGTGTTGGAACTGCCCTCGCGGGGGTGTCATTAGAGCCTATCGTCAATTCTTCGTACTCCCCTCACGGGTGAGACGATGGAGGCGCATGTGCAGAAATGCATCAGCCATTGACAGAGAAGCACTATTATTATTATTATTATTATTATTATTATTATTATTATTATTATTATTATTATTATTATTATTATTATTATTATTGGACACCGTGATAGCCCAGTGGTCAAGTTCTACCATCTGGGCCCTGTCGCCAGTTCGATTCCCGTCGGTGCCACCAGTATTTTCATTGAACGTAACGATCCGTCTGGACCAGTATTTTCATTGAACATACCGGCCCGTCTGGAAGTGTTGGAACTGCCCTTGCGGGGGTGTCATTAGAGCTTATCGTCAATTCTTCGTACTCCCCTCACGGGTGAGACGATGGAGGCGCATGTGCAGAAATGCATCAGCCATTGACAGAGAAGCACTATTATTGTTATTATTATTATTATTATTATTATTATTATTATTATTGGACACCGTGATAGCCCAGTGGTCAAGTTCTACCATCTGGGCCCTGTCGCCAGTTCGATTCCCGTCGGTGCCACCAGTATTTTCATTGAACATACCGCTCCGTCTGGACCAGTATTTTCATTGAACATACCGGTCCGTCTGGAAGTGTTGGAACTGCCCTTGCGGGGGTGTCATTAGAGCTTATCGTCAATTCTTCGTACTCCCCTCACGGGTGAGACGATGGAGGCTCATGTGCAGAAATGCATCAGCCATTGACAGAGAAGCACTATTATTGTTATTATTATTATTATTATTTTGGACACCGTGATAGCCCAGTGGTCAAGTTCTACCATCTGGGCCCTGTCGCCAGTTCGATTCCCGTCGGTGCCACCAGTATTTTCATTGAACATACCGATCCGTCTGGACCAGTATTTTCATTGAACATACCGGCCCGTCTGGAAGTGTTGGAACTGCCCTTGCGGGGGTGTCATTAGAGCTTATCGTCAATTCTTCGTACTCCCCTCACGGGTGAGACGATGGAGGCGCATGTGCAGAAATGCATCAGCCATTGACAGAGAAGCACTATTATTATTATTATTATTATTATTATTACCGCCAGTCGAGTCTTTGGAGCGGAGCCGCGTCACCGAACGGCCCCGTGCTACCAATGGAGGCACATGTCCGACAGGATCAAAGGCCAATTGACTGATAAGTCTATTATTATTATTATTATTATTATTATTATTATTATTATTATTATTATTATTATTATTATTATTATTATTATTATTTGGACACCGTGATAGCCCAGTGGTCAAGTTCTACCATCTGGGCCCTGTCGCCAGTTCGATTCCCGTCGGTGCCACCAGTATCTTCATTGAACATACCGGTCCGTCTGGAAGTGTTGGAACTGCCCTTGCGGGGGTGTCATTAGAGCTTATCGTCAATTCTTCGTACTCCCCTCACGGGTGAGACGATGGAGGCGCATGTGCAGATTTGCATCAGCCATTGACAGAGAAGCACTATTATTATTATTATTATTATTATTATTATTATTATTATTATTATTAGGGAGTACATAGGCCATCGGTCCTTTCCATGGGCTGATTGGTATAAAGCTCCTAGAGTAATGTTCTATGCCGTCACTTCCTTTATTCCACCGATTGGTGTGGAGACTTTCCTTATGCAATGGAGGACTGGATGCACATGGCCTTTTGGCTCAGCAATTGGCAGGAGATACACACACTATTATTATTATTATTATTATTATTATTTGGAAGTGTTGGAACTGCCCTTGCGGGGGTGTCATTAGAGCTTATCGTCAATTCTTCGTACTCCCCTCACGGGTGAGACGATGGAGGCGCATGTGCAGAAATGCATCAGCCATTGACAGAGAAGCACTATTATTATTATTATTATTATTATTATTATTTCAAGTTCTACCATCTGGGCCCTGTCGCCAGTTCGATTCCCGTCGGTGCCACCAGTATTTTCATTGAACATACCGGTCCGTCTGGAAGTGTTGGAACTGCCCTTGCGGGGGTGTCATTAGAGCCTATCGTCAATTCTTACTCCCCTCACGGGTGAGACGATGGAGGCGCATGTGCAGATTTGTATCAGCCATTGAAAGAGAAGCACTATTATTATTATTATTATTATTATTATTATTATTATTATTATTATTATTATTATTATTCCTCCATCTCCTCTTCTTCTTCTCTTCTTCTTCTTCTTCTTGTCTTCTTCTTCTTCTTCTTCTTCTTCTTCTTCTTCTTCTCCTTCTTCTCCTCATCCTCCTTCTTCTTCTTCTTCTTCTTCTTCCTCCTCCTCCTCCTCCTCCTCCTCCTTCTTCTTCTTCTTCTTCTTCTTCTTCTTCTTCTCAACGTTGTAGCAACTGTTTTATTATTTCTTCGTCTGTCTCAGACTGGAGGGACCTGAGAATGGTCAACCGTTTGTGCTTTAAAGTCTCGGAAGTATTCGTCCAGCAGCTCCAACCGCGCCTCCGGACAGTCGTCGCCCCAAAAGAAAGCGCGCGCGTTGCTAACACAGCGATCTACGTACGTCTACTTTGCATATCTTTAGCTGACGGCTGGCCAAGTTAGCGGTAGAGTGAATCTTGTTGATAGGAGTGGGGTGCCTATGTGCTGGCCGGGTACTTTGCAAGAACACACCGTATCTGTGAGGTGGCTTAATTACCTTGGGTGGTAGAAACGAGCGTGAA
The DNA here is from genome assembly GCA_019918135.1 of Paulinella micropora. Lineage (NCBI taxonomy): Eukaryota > Cercozoa > Imbricatea > Euglyphida > Paulinellidae > Paulinella > Paulinella micropora. The sequence goes on from WBZZ01000398.1 coordinate 26,929, forward strand.
AGGCTGACAGATCCTTGTGGGTCAACGAAGGAATCTTGGCGGGATCACTTAATGCAAAACGCAAAAGGCAGACAATCAATTCAAGGCTGAGGGGAAATCGACACTATGAGACGTAAGGAGGAGAACAGCAAAATGCATTATCAACCGCTTTCGGTAATTATGACTTGTCTAGTCATCTGTTTCATATAAGAAGTGGAAACGCTACCAATGTCTGTTCGCATTTTGTAAGACAAATCAAACTCAAACTTCTGCCTGCTGATGTTACTGGATCATTGGGAAGATCATGCAGTAGATAGGGCATAAAAAACGCAAGTCTAACCCGCCTGAGTCGTGAGCATAGACATTGTCTGGAAAGAGCGCTTGTTGCGCCGCACGATTCAGCAAGGCATCCTGTCCCAGTACATCGTAAATTGATGATGTTCAAAAGTGTTGTCGCATGCCAGCATTCCACTTTCAAACACTCTACAACGCATATGCGATTCACGATTTCCATGCGATTGCAATCAAAGTGGTCCACATGATGAAGAGAAAAACAGAGAAAGCAAAGATAAACAAATACAGAAAAATCAAAG
>WBZZ01000398.1:32500-42500 GCA_019918135.1 Paulinella micropora
GTGTCTGAGTGTGCTGATGTGCATGTGGTGCCCCTGCATTCGGCGGCCAGTGCAGTGGGGGACCAACCTGCGCAAGCACCTGCAGAGGGGGGCAGCACGAGGGCGGAAGCCAAGCGCGGCCGTCGGGTCCGGAAACGAGCCAAGAAGCACCGCTCCAAGCAGTTCGATACCGGCTTCAAGCTACTCGTCGCGAGTCACAACTGGCAGGGTAAAACGGGATACGACAACGTAGGCACGGCGGAATGGGCATCATTCTACAAGCACGAGGGCTGGCTAGTCATCGGGGCTCAGGAGCACCGCATGGGCAAGAAGCAACTTTCCAAATGCAGCCTGGATGGATTCCGGATTTTTGGAAAACCTGCGGAGGTCAGCGAGAAAAATCGCTGCAAGGGTGGGGTTCTATTCGCGGTGGCTAACTTCCTTGGTCCGTATTGCAACCTGGTGTCAGCCCCCGTCGACCACCGGCAGCAAGTGTGGCTGCGTATCGCCTCGGGTGTTACCGGCGCTCAGGATATCTATGTGGGCAACGGCTACTTTCCCCAGGAAACGCAGGAAGAAGAGTCGTCAGAGGCGTATGCGGCCTGGCAGGCAGCTATAGCTTTTTTTGGAGCCAAAGGTCTTGTGGTCACGGTGGCGGATGCCAACGCGAAGCTCGGGCCGGCATGCAGCCGAAAAGAGGAGGGCATCGTCGGTCAGCACGGGGAGGTCGATGATAAGGGAGCACCGGTACGTTCGGAGAACGGCAAGAGACTCGCGGCTGTCCTCGTCGCTACGGGCCTGCGAAATCTGAGCGGCTTCTCGTGCCCAGTGGAAGGGTCCTACTGGTGGTCCCGGCGTGAGCAGCGCGGCATGGGCACAGGCAAGCACCTCCTCGATTACATCTGCGCGTCGCCTGGCTTGGCATCTGGAGCAAAGTTCGGAGTATGCGAAGATGATCTTGATACGGACCACAAGGCAGTATGGGCCGAACTGACGTGGAGCGGCCAGCGCCGGCCAAAGCGGGCTGCGAAACCTTACAGGTCCTTTCGTGTTGATAAGCTTATTGGTGCTGGTGTCTCGGGTAATGATCACGCTGCGAAGCAAGCGCTGGATTATCTACGCGACAAGTTCGATGACGTATTCCAGCATTGCCTACAGAAGCTTGGAGTGCATCAGCTGCCTGAGCTTGACCTATCGGGTGGTGCCGACAGCCAACGGGTGGTAGATGACGTCACCGAGCGAGTGGCGCAGTCCTTCCGAATGGCGGCGCACCGGGTCCTTGGCTCCAGATGTATACGACCCCGTTTCACCAACAATTGGTTCGACGGGGAGCTAAAGGAGCTCATTCAGCAGCGCCGGGAGGCCTACGCAGCATACAGGAGGGATGAATCGAATGCGGAAGCCCGTCTGAATTGGCTACGGCTCCGCAAGAAAATTCGGAAGGCAACTCGGGCCAAGAAGTCCGCCTCCTTCAAGCAAGTGCAGGAAGAAGCGGTCAAATGTCAACGCGAGCAATCCTCAAAGCGCTTTTGGCTACTCGCGAAGCGGCTTGGCGGGGCACGCAGAACGAAGGTCTCCGCGCCGGTGCAAAGGGAGGATGGCTCACTGGCGTGTACGCTGCCGGAAAAGGTCGCTCGGTGGGAGGAATTTCGGAAAAATTCGGTGCAGCCACGGGAAAATCCGGCAAGTGCGGCTGTTGTGGTGGAGTGCTGTGCAGAAGCAGGCTCGCTGGAGTGGGAGGAAGCCGAAGCTAAGCGGCAGTTCCACTGGAACGATCGCTTCAGAGATGAGGTGGCCCGGGCTATGAAGGAGCACGAAGTAGGTGAAGACACTTGCGAAGAGCTGGACAAGCCGTTCACGCAAGAGGAGGTCCTTGCAAGGCAACGTGCCCTGAATAACCACAAAGCTTGTGGCGAGGACAAAGTGAAGAACGAGATGCTCAAGTATGGCGGCGCCTACATCAATGGCTACTTAACGCAGTACTTCAACTGGATTCGAGAAGCCGAGAGGACTCCAAAAGCTTGGGGCAAGGGAATCATCGTCAATATCCCCAAGGGTGGGGATCCTACGGATCCTGACAACTGGAGGGATATCTCGATTATTAGTTGCCTTGGTAAGCTGTATCTGTCCTTATTAGCTACTCGTCTAACGCTCTTCGTGGATGGCCCGGATAAGCTACGTCCAGAGCAGGGAGGCTTCCGCCCGGGGCGTCGCACTACGGATCAGGTCTTTACCCTTTGGCAGAGGTTGAAGGGGCGTCAGCAGCAGAAGCGGGAGTCGTATGTCCTGTTCGTCGATCTACGCAAGGCTTTCCCGTCTGTTTGGAGAGATGGCCTATTTGAGAGGCTCTGGAAGCTGGGTGTAAGGGGCAAGTTCTGGCGCACGCTACGCAGGTGCTACGAGCAGACTTCGTCGCAAGTGCTAGTTGATGGAGCACTCACCCCCGAAGTACTGGAGGGTGTAGGCGTCCAACAGGGGTCCCCTCTCTCTCCCACACTCTTCAACGTCTTTATGGATGAGCTGTGTGATCGGCTGGCGAGTGCCCTCAAGATCACGGATGTGAAGCGGCTGAACGACATCAAGGCACTTCTATACGCGGACGAAGTGGCCCTCATCGCTCAAAGTCGCACCGAGCTCCAGAAGATGGTCAATGTTGTGGCCAAGTTCGCGGAAGATTACCGGCTGGAAGTCAACTTGAAGCCCGGCAAGACGGAAATCATGCCCATTTACACGTCGAGCAAGGCGAAACGACCAAGTATCAGGGAGCGAGGTGAGCCCGTGGTGTGGTTTCGCGGCCAGAAGCTTTGTGTCACCAGTCAGTACAAGTACCTGGGAGTGGTTATCACCGACGACCTGAAGTGGAAGGAGCAGGCCCTGCGGGCTACGCGTGTCACTGAAGTCGCCACCGCAGGTTGGTACTCTTTGTGGTGTGCAGGTGAGATACAAGCTAGGTATCGTCTCATGTGCTGGAATCAACTTGTGGGGGCCAAGCTGAAGTACGCCTTCGATGTCTGGCGTGCCCCCGTATCGCAGCTCACCAAGCTGGAGGCAGCAATGCTGCGCCCCATGAGGATGATTCTCGGCATCAGCCCTAAGACAAGCAAGTGGATTACACTCTTTCTGGCGCGCTCTTTGAGTGCGGAGCGTTTGCGGCGGGCGGCGCAACTGAAGTTCTATGGACGGCTGCATGTTCTACCGGAGAAGCGATTTCCTGTCATCGCATCTCAAGTCAAATCCGACTGGACTGCGGAGGCCGAAGGCGCTATCAGGGACTCAATGGATCTACAACAAGGGCTTCAGGAGCTCCTAAATAGCTCAGAGAAGGACCTCGAGGGTTGGTGTTCGACTGTGGACAAGTGGGCCCTTCAGCAGGACGTCAAGATGGTGCAGCAACTGATGTGGGACAAGCGAGAGGCAGGCAGCGATCTTACTGATGGCCTGCGAGTCATCCTAAGACAAGTCTTTGGAACTAAGGAGTTCCCAAGATGGGTAGCCCTTGATGATGCGCATTATAATCTGCTTCGGAGAAGGTTGCTCAGCTGCAACAACCGCCTTCGGTTGTACCGCAGCAAGTTGGTCAGTGGCATGTCCCCTCGCTGCTTCTGTTGTCATGATGATGTCAATGAGTCCCTTGCGCACTTCTTATGGGATTGCCCCATGCATGAGGCGAGACGTAAGCAGCTGTTGCTGAGTATGCAGAGGCTCGGTGGCATGGCTGTGGGGGGTGCTGAGGGGGATGGAGGGAGTGAGGAGGGTGGTGAGGTCGTAGGCGGTGAGGTTGTGGTGGAGGATGTGTTGCTTGGGCGGGAGCGGGAGGGCTCTGTGCGGCAGGGTTGGGATGATATGTCGCCTGTGGATCAATCACGATTGTTTTGTAAGCTTTTTCAGGGGAAGTCGCGCTTCCGCAGTAACTTTAGGCTTGCTGCGTTGTTAAGGGTTACAGCGTTGCGTCCCCCTCCAAAGTTGGATGTGTTGTTTGGATCATATGTGTCTGAGTGTTGGTCTGCTAGGGAGGGTAAATGGAGGAGCTTGGGGTGGAGGATGGGGGCGAGGAGGTGATTGACCTCACTGAGGTTCTATTAGCTTCTGTCCCACCCTCTCCCCCAAGTGACGTTGATGTTGCGCGGCGCGGCCGTCCGCGCAGTGTGGACGTCCTGGCTAGAGAGAGGGGTTCGGGAGCGCAGCGTAGTGTCTCCGAGTTCTTCTCTTCAGCTAACACCCTCGCATCTAGCTCTTCATGCACTTCACAGCCCCCATCTGCCCCTGCTGTTGCTGCTATGTCTGTTTGGTGTTCTGACAATGCGTTGGGATCGGCTTACCCCGGTGACCCAATGGAGGCACATGTCCAGGATCTGGATCTGATGCTATAGTCTGAGGAAGCCTATTATTATTATTATTATTATTATTATTATTATTATTATTGACACCGTGATAGCCCAGTGGTCAAGTTCTACCATCTGGGCCCTGTCGCCAGTTCGATTTCCGTCGGTGCCACTAGTATTTTCATTGAACATACCGATCCGTCTGGACCAGTATTTTCATTGAACATACCGGCCCGTCTGGAAGTGTTGGAACTGCCCTTGCGGGGGTGTCATTAGAGCTTATCGTCAATTCTTCGTACTCCCCTCACGGGTGAGACGATGGAGGCGCATGTGCAGAAATGCATCAGCCATTGACAGAGAAGCACTATTATTATTATTATTATTATTATTATGGACACCGTGATAGCCCAGTGGTCAAGTTCTACCATCTGGGCCCTGTCGCCAGTTCGATTCCCGTCGGTGCCACCAGTATTTTCATTGAACATACCGGTCTATTTCTGGACCAGTATTTTCATTGAACATACCGGCCCGTCTGGAAGTGTTGGAACTGCCCTTGCGGGGGTGTCATTAGAGCTTATCGTCAATTCTTCGTACTCCCCTCACGGGTGAGACGATGGAGGCGCATGTGCAGAAATGCATCAGCCATTGACAGAGAAGCACTATTATTATTATTATTATTATTATTATTGTCAAGTTCTACCATCTGGGCCCTGTCGCCAGTTCGATTCCCGTCGGTGCCACCAGTATTTTCATTGAACATACTGATCCGTCTGGACCAGTATTTTCATTGAACATACCGGCCCGTCTGGAAGTGTTGGAACTGCCCTTGCGGGGGTGTCATTAGAGCTTATCGTCAATTCTTCGTACTCCCCTCACGGGTGAGACGATGGAGGCGCATGTGCAGAAATGCATCAGCCATTGACAGAGAAGCACTATTATTATTATTACTATTATTATTATTATCCCTGAAAGGTGTTGGGAGTAGGGGGTCGGCGGGGGCGGGGGGGGGGGGGGGGGGGGGGGGGGGGGTTAGGAATTGTGTACACTCCCCCCCCCCCACCAAATCGGCGCCCCCTGTCCCTATAAATCATGGTTTGTGGGAACGAGGAGGAGTTGGGTGCTCATATTTGCAGGGTGGCTAGCCCCAGATTCGATCTTGATGCTGGTATAATTTTTTTTTGGAATTCACGCAAATATTTGGGTTAGGGAGTGTCCTGAATGCCGAATTTCCTTGTTTTTTAAGCCTATTTTCTGCACCCTCTGTCCCTATATCATGGTCTGTGTGAACCAGGTGGAGTTGGGAGCTCATATTGGCAGGGTGGCTAGCCCCAGACTCGATGTTGATGCTGATATGATTTTTTTTTTTTTTGGAATTCACGCAAATATTTGCGTAGGGTAATGTCCTGAATACCAAAATTTTCTTGTTTTTTGGGAGTACTTGCCGGTACCTCGGGCACTTGAACGTGCCTTGTCGACGGGGAAAGTGGGGTCCGGGAATCCCTCCACCCGGGAACCCCAGCCCGGCAATTGTACGTACCCGAAGCGAATATGCCGGCACCAAAATGAATGGCTGAGAATGCTCCGAGGCTCTAAGAGTTGTGCCAGCAGGGTTTATGCCGGTTACCTCCGGCAATTGAACGTACCCTATCGACTGTGGCAAGGAGGGGTCCGGGGGGCCCTCCCCCTTGGAGGAACCCCCGGGAACCCAAGCCCTGTAATTGTACGTACCGGAAGCGACTTTGCCGGCACCAAAATGAATGGCTGAGAATGCTCCAAGAGGTGTGCCAGAAGGTTTATGCCTCCCAATTGAACGAACCCTGTCGACTGTGGAAAGGGGGGTGGGGGGGGGGGGGGTCCAGGGGGCCCTCCCCCCGGGAACCCAGCCCCGCCATTCTACGTACCCGAAGCGACTTTGCCGGCGGCAAAATGAATGGCTGAGAATGCTTCCAGGCTCCCAAAGTTGTGCCAGAAGGGTCGAGAGGCTGAATTTTGTTTTTCACAACCTCGGGATGCGCTCTAGGTAATGAACCAGTTGAAAAAGATATTTACGAAGATTTTGGCAAAGTAGTGCCAAATGAATGGCTGAGAATGCTAGAGTCGTGCCAGAGGGGCTTAGATGCTGATTGTTGGTGTTTTCGCAAGCTTGTCACGAGGTCTTTTTTAGGGATATACTTGAAATTATGAAATTCGAATGACATGACAAAGAGTGGTGCCAAAATGATGCTCCGAGGTGGTAAAAGTTGTGCATGTGAGAATGAGAGGAAAAGTGACCTTGGGAAGAGGAAGGGGGGGGTGGGGGGGGGGTGAGCGAAGCGCACCGCAAACCATCCTTTCAGGTGCTGGCGCAGCCCCTAGTTATTATTACTATTATTATTATTATTATTATTATTATTATTATTATTATTATTATTATTATTATTATCATTTTGGACACCGTGATAGCCCAGTGGTCAAAGTTCTACCATCTGGGCCCTGTCGCCAGTTCGATTCCCGTCGGTGCCACCAGTATTTTCATTTGAACATACCGATCCGTCTGGACCAGTATTTTCATTGAACATACCGGTCCGTCTGGAAGTGTTGGAACTGCCCTTGCGGGGGTGTCATTAGAGCCTATCGTCAATTCTTCGTACTCCCCTCACGGGTGAGACGATGGAGGCGCATGTGCAGAAATGCATCAGCCATTGACAGAGAAGCACTATTATTATCATTATTATTATTATTATTATTATGGAGGGGTGCACAGTATGGCACCCCACGGGAAGAGGAGGTGGTTGGGCCTCTTCCCACTGGTTTCGAGGCTATGTCGTTGTGTTGGCTCCGAGGCTATGTTGTTGTGTTGGTTCCGAGGCTATGTAGTTGTGTTGGTTCCGAGGCTCTGTTGTTGTGTGGATTCCGAGGCTATGTCGATGTGGGTTCCGAGGCTATGTTGTTGTGTCGGTTCCGAGGCTATGTCGTTGTGTTGTTTTTATAAGACGTACACCACGTGGGGTCAAAGGGGTATATACATTCCGCGATCTAGGGGTGGTGACGGGTTTCAAGGCGTCCCAGACACTTACCACAAAACGTCCTCATGCGCTGGCAGACCGCATGAAATGTCTGCTACACCCCTTGAGTACCTCCATTCGACTTATACCCAGTCTTGTGGAACTCTCTCATAGGGAACATCAATCATTTGCAGTTGATTCCCTGCAAGGTATCCGACACGCCGAGCGGGTAGCTATTAAGGGATGGTCAGAGTCACTCTTCCCTCCCCAACATTCACTGTTGTGACTGTTGGGTCAAGGGATGGAGGCGCATGGCCCTTGGGCTCGGCCATGACAGATCAATACTACTATTATATTTATTATTATTATTATTATTATTATTATTATTATTATTATTATTATTATCATTTCTAGTCCCTGTTGGGTCGAGGGATGGAGGCGCATGGCCCTCGGGCTCAGCCATGACAGATCAATATATATATATATATATATATATATTATTATCATTATTATTATTATTATTATTATTATTATTATTATTATTATTATTATTATTGGACACCGTGATAGCCCAGTGGTCAAGTTCTACCATCTGGGCCCTGTCGCCAGTTCGATTCCCGTCGGTGCCACCAGTATTTTCATTGAACATACCGATCCGTCTGGACCAGTATTTTCATTGAACATACCGGCCCGTCTGGAAGTGTTGAAACTGCCCTTGCGGGGGTGTCATTAGAGCTTATCGTCAATTCTTCGTACTCCCCTCACGGGTGAGACGATGGAGGCGCATGTGCAGAAATGCATCAGCCATTGACAGAGAAGCACTATTATTATTATTATTATTATTATTATTATTATTATTATTATTATTATTATTATTATTATGGACACCGTGATAGCCCAGTGGTCAAGTTCTACCATCTGGGCCCTGTCGCCAGTTCGATTCCCGTCGGTGCCACCAGTATTTTCATTGAACATACCGGTCCGTCTGGAAGTGTTGGAACTGCCCGTGCAGGGGTGTCACATTCGGTGACGTCTTGCAAGAGGTTGCTGGGACTGCGGAATAACCTCGGCTTAGTGCAGTCTTGCCCTCGGGAGCTCCATCGGTGGCCCCGATCATCAGGCGAGAGACTGACACGGGGGAGTGGAGGACCTCGAACAAGGGTATTGGAGGCTTATGTCCGTTGAGGATATGCCATTAGCTGCATCAGTACGCCTCAGATATAGTATTATTATTATTATAATTATTATGGAGGGGTGCACAGTATGGCACCCCACGGGAAGAGGAGGTGGTTGGGCCTCTTCACACTGGTTTCGAGGCTATGTTGTTGTGTTGTTCTTATAAGACATACACCGCGTGGGGTCAAAGGGGTATATACATTCCGAGATCTAGGGGTGGTGACGGGTTTCGAGGCGTCCCAGACACTTACCGCCAAACGTCCTCATGCGCTGGCAGACCGCATGAAATGTCTGCTACCCCTGTGAGTACCTCCATGCGGGACCTACCCAGTCTCGTGGAGCTCTCACGCGGGGAAGATCAATCATTTGTACTTGATTTCCTGCAAGGTACCCGACACTGTGCGGGTAGAAGGGACTTCCTTTTGGGGCTTTCTATGCAGGATAGTTAGAGTCACTCAACATACTCACTGTAGTCCCTGTTGGGTTGAGGGATGGAGGCGCATGGCCCTCGGGCTCAGCCATGACAGATCAATATATTATTATTATTATTATTATTATTATTATTAGGGAGTACATAGGCCATCGGTCCTTTCCATGGGCTGATTGGTATAAAGCTCCTAGAGTAATGTTCTATGCCGTCACTTCCTTTATTCCACCAATTGGTGTGGAGACTTTCCTTATGGAATGGAGGACTGGATGCACATGGCCTTTTGGCTCAGCAATTGGCAGGAGATACACTATTATTATTATTATTATTATTATTATTATTATTATTATTATTATTATTATTATTATTTGGACACCATGATAGCCCGGTGGTCAAGTTCTACCATCTGGGCGCTGTCGCCAGTTCGATTCCCGTCGGTGCCACCAGTATTTTCATTGAACATACCGGTCCGTCTGGAAGTGTTGGAACTGCCCGTGCGGGGGTGTCATTAGAGCCTATCGTCAATTCTTCGTACTCCCCTCACGGGTGAGACGATGGAGGCGCATGTGCAGATTTGCATCAGCCATTGACAGAGAAGCACTATTATTATTATTATTATTATTATTATTATTATTATTATTATTATTATTATTATTATTATTATTTTGGACACCGTGATAGCCCAGTGGTCAAGTTCTACCATCTGGGCCCTGTCGCCAGTTCGATTCCCGTCGGTGCCACCAGTATTTTCATTGAACATACCGATCCGTCTGGACCAGTATTTTCATTGAACATACCGGCCCGTCTGGAAGTGTTGGAACTGCCCTTGCGGGGGTGTCATTAGAGCCTATCGTCAATTCTTCGTACTCCCCTCACGGGTGAGACGATGGAGGCGCATGTGCAGAAATGCATCAGCCATTGACAGAGAAGCACTATTATTATTATTATTATTATTATTATTATTATTATTATGGACACCGTGATAGCCCAGTGGTCAAGTTCTACCATCTGGGCCCTGTCGCCAGTTCGATTCCCGTCGGTGCCACCAGTATTTTCATTGAACATACCGGTCTATTTCTGGACCAGTATTTTCATTGAACATACCGGCCCGT
>WBZZ01000398.1:47500-54648 GCA_019918135.1 Paulinella micropora
AATTGTTTATTATCCTAAAAGAATTCGTGCATTTGAACGATCTCTCGCGCTCTCCTCTTATTGTTTATTTTTGTTGGAGTGTGCTCCGTCGCGTGTGCAAAGCAGAAAGTATTTCGGCATGTCTAGTGCAAGGAGCAGTAACACATTAGCTTGTCATGTTGTGCTAGGACCAGTATGGAAACACCCCGCTTCTGTTGGCGGGAGCACTTGGACGTCGTCAGTGCGTGCATGTGCTGCTGAAGCATTCAGCCAACATCACCAAACGCAACCATGATGGTTGGAACGTAGTTGCCGAAGCCACTTCGTTTGGAGATCGTGCTATGCTACGTGAGATATGGCGGGAGTATCGGCGTCGTACTGCAGTTGAAATGCATGAGCGCTTTCCTAGTGTCATGGCCCAGCTGGCCTCGATGCCGGACTTCGAGTTGGAACTTCACTGGACTTTCAGCAGCTGGGTTCCATTTTTATCTCGTCTCTTACCGTCGGACACATACCGCATCTTCAAGCGCGGTAGCTGCTTCCGAATCGAGACGACTCTGAAGAAGTTCGAGTCTCTGCAATGGAAACGTGGAAGGTTGGTGTATATGTTCACATATAATGCGCCCACACGGCACGAGCGAGTTGTGATGCTGGACCTTGATGCCAGGACATACCATGTGCTCAAGGATATGAAGGATGGGAAACACCTCAGTTCATCACGTTCTTTCCAGTCGATCGGAGAGCCTGAGAAGGATGCACTATGTATGGAAGAGGAAGACGAGAAGGAGCATTCAAGACAGAAGGAGTTGGAAGAAAAGCTCACTGAAGAAGACCTTGATAATTTTATGTCCTCTCCCATTTCCTCAGTGGAATCTCCTGGCAAGTTCGTCTTCACTCCTGCCACGAGCGGTTGGCTGTGGAAAGAAAAGAAGAAAGAGAAGCTAGCAGGGTATAATTGCGAATGCTATCGCATTGAGAACGTACGTATCTCAGTCCGCAAACGTAGTGAACACCTGAATGCAGAGGATCTCAAAGCCATCGCAGAGGCGCAAGCTATGCTGAAGGATCCAGCCAAACTCAGTAGCAAACTGATGGAAGATGAGAAAAAGGAGAGGGAGAAGGTCAAGGTAGGCAAAGTTGACGACTACAAGCCCATGCGCCCGTCCTTGCCAGAGCCTCCCGAGTGTAAAATAACATGGGAGAAGTACTTGAATGGCAGTGGCCCATCAGCTCCGGTCCTTCGCCGACCGCATGTGCTCAAATGCGAAGAAAAAACGTACTCCGGATACGTGGCGATGTGTGAGGACTTTCCTATGAAGTTGAGGACTTTGTTGAGTGTTTTGGAGGTTGCAGCACCACATCATCGCCTCACCAGCAAGCTTCGGGAATTCATTTGCAATGATCTTCCCAATGGTTTCCCTTTGAAGTTGCAGATGCCAGTATTCCCCACGATATCGGCAAGCGTGGAGACTTGCAGCTACAATCAATGCGAGGTGCCTAGCAGTCTTTTCGAGGTCCCTACCGACTTCAGGCGTATGAGACGTAAGACCGAAAAGGGGAGGTCACGACGTGAGAGGGGAAAACGTCACAGGCAAGACAATATCAGTTCCCAGGATTTTGAGAACATTTACGAGGAGGCTTCACCTCGCTTGCACGAGGAACCTTCTGTTCCCTCGACCTCGTCTTCGCAGGTGGAGCCACACAGACTTCCGAGGTTAGAATCTTTCTCATCCAAGTTCCCTCGATCTCCTCGATCCAAGTCACCACCCCCGTCTTTTCCATCTGATTCCACTTTCCCTGAATCCCTCACGGGGTCAGAATTGTCTTTTTCTTTCAAAGATGCTCCTCACACCTCTCCTCGTGCCTTGGCTGTTCCTGCCGACGAGATCGCTTTCCCTGCGGATATACAGACGGATATTGCAGCCACAGCCCATCGTAAAAGCAGACGCGGATATAAGGGCGTAAAGACAAATAACAAAGATAACAAAGAAGCTCCTGGATATGGCGGATCCAGGTCCGTCAAGGGCAAGCGGATAGCAAAGAGCAAGCGACGAACTCGCACGTAGAGACAAGGAAAATTATTAAAATATGGTAATGGAAGTACCCGTAACCGGTAACAGGAAACTGGTTGTAATACGAAAAGCAAATCATTATTAACCCTTAACCCGGCAGGCGCCACATTTGTGGATCATTGCCACATTTGTGGATTTAAAAATTTTCAATCGGGAAAAAATCGCTATTCCTCATCATAATAATACTGAAATAAGCTATATGTTAATATTTCAAGACATGCTCTATCGATATGTGAAGGTCCAGTGGTCATATGATATCTGGAAGTGAATGAAATATGTTATCCAAAATAACATTAAAAAGTGGAAATCCACAAATGTGGATTTCGGTACAAAATATGCAACCACTTTATGCTTACTTAAAGTGACCTTTGACAGTGTTAATAAGCGGTTTTTTTTCATAGTTCGCTTAAATATGACAGAATTATTTAATACAAACAAAGTAGTGCTAATATTGTGTTAGACCTATTAATATAATTAACAGGATAGTCAGTATGGGCCGGCATATGTAATGTGTGTCGTTAGAGCCATTACTACTGAGTTAGTATTCTCACAAGTTATAGAGCCTTGTACTGAGTGTGAACGTTAGGTCTAGTATACTTTATTCACTTAGATGATTACGTACTATCGGTGCGAGCGGAAGGCTGCCACTAAACATAAAAACATGTGTACGTGCGGAAGGCTGTCACCAAATATTTAAATCTGGTGTGTGTGCGGAAGGCTACTGTGACCACCTGTAATGCCCCCAACGATAGCTCGAAAAAAGTCGGTAATACAACCAAACACAGTCCTCAAGAATGAGAATGATGTCTCGTTGTATTAGCTCAGTGAAGCCAAAAAAGGAAAACGGCAACAGACCAGGAATAAAATGACATCAGGTCCAATCCGCACAAATAATACTGAAAAACAAGCTGGTGCACCTGTCACTAGGAAAAGGTACTTTTTACCGGCTATCCGGGGGGTGATGCCTACAGTACCCCCTCCCGATTTTATGACGGAAATAGCATTTTCGTCATACACCTTCTGATTTCTTTCTGCAAATAGTATGCGCTATGGAGTCATGCCACTGCTGCGCACAGCGCATCGACCCACGGATAGACGCTAAAAGACGATAAATATATCTTCATACGGCACGTCAAAGCGGATTCTCTAGCCTTTCTTGTAAATTTTGAACTCCTTCCCCTCAATCTCTTTTTTTTTTTTTTTTTTCTCTGCAGTATGTCAAGAACAAACGTACTATTAATAAAAAAATACAAGCAACGTGGTGCTGTATTCCCCCCTTGATCTCCTTATTATTATTATTATTATTATTATTATTATTATTATTATTATTATTATTATTATTCACAGGGAGATCGTAAGTACATTGTCTTTTTTTAATGACATACCCTTGTATAAGACGGATATCCTATGATATAGTATTAGGGGGCCAGTCCTAATAGCTATATCCGAAGTCGAGGTGTATGTACCCGACCCTGCGATATACCGACGCAAGTAGAGATTGACCGTGCTCAGGTACGACAGTATATAATCTATCGTAAAAAATAATTTAATGAAAGTTTCAGAGAACATTTCATTTTCGAGAACATCATCCCAGGACTTGGAAAGGGTCATACCCGGGAACACCATCGCTCAATACACTAGCGATCCCCGTATACGGTGTAGTATCATCGTCGATCGACCTTTCGCACTCGTATGTTGCGATCGAATGCCAAGTTATATCACTGAGTCTTTTTAATATTCATATTGATAACTGATGATGCATGATCAAATCATGATACGCCGTGGGCAATCAATCAGTTTATTTGAGACGCATAAAGAAAAATAGTTTCTTTGTCACTGCCTTCGTCGTCTGGCGCGGATTTCTTTGCCTGGTGGAGGACCACCAACAAAAGTCAGATCGAACTTTGACTGTTCGAGAATGTCCCAGATCTTATTAGGGATTCCGCCCAACGATAATTCAAAAGGGACATCAAGCACTCCTCTTGGCAGTGTCTGAATGGTCCACGCAGTGTAATCCTTGTCTCTGGGAGTAATTGTATCATCCCATGTCTCGAGACTTTTTGCGTCTTTATATACTGGCAGATAATGTCTTGCCTTTGGAACCTCAACCGGGTCCATACTTCTCCAGAACTGGAGTATCGGTTGTACTATCTTTGCGGCTGATGATATTTTGAGTGTCCGTGTGACACGCATCTGTCGTGGGACCGCCACGACCCGCATCAAGTATAAGTCTGAGAGAGTGTCATCAGCGACATGTTGTTCCGCTGGTCTCATCAGATAGAAAACATTTTTCACCCATGCGATGGTTGCTATCGCATCGCCTTCCTTCCATCGCTCATGGACAATCTCAACGTTGCCCGCGTTTGGGTCAGTGTCCGTCCCCTCCTCCTCCTGGTGGACGTCCTTTGATCTCATCGACCTCATCGCCTTCCTCGGTTGGTCGTTGATAAGATCATTCCGCGCTCTCCTTAGCTGCGCCTCTGTGATCTTCTCCTTCTTTCCGCTATGCTCTCGCGGAGACTTGGACTGAGTCCCCACCGCGCTTATGCGGTCAGTCTTCTCCTTGCTGTCCACCTCACTCTCCTCCTTCTCAGCTATCGGTGCCCGATAAGCATCGTCTTGGTCTATGCCAGCCTCCTTGTGGATGGGCGGCACCTCTTTGAAATCATCCTTCATCCGTTTTAACGCCTCCTCAACGGATTCATCTTCCAGTAAGAAGGGATCATACTTAATCAGCCTTCTTACATTCACAATTTGCACCTTCCCTCTACCCCTGATCTTGTAGTTCAGAGGTCCCGTCTGTTCCATAATCTGATAAGGTCCTTTCCAGTGAGTGAACAGCTTAGAGCTGACTCCCTTCGGGACCTGAGGATGGTGCAACAGTACAATATCCCCGACCTGAAACTTGATCTGATCCAAGTGCGCTTGTCGCACCCCTTCAGCATCAGTCTTTCGGCGCTCCGCCTCTCTATGCGCCCTGACTATTTGTTCCGCCTCCATCTTCACTCTAAGTCTCATCCCAAACAACTCATCCGCATCCGCCCAAGTGTCTTTTGCGTGAAGGAGCGAAGTCGGGATATCATGCTCACGCCCATATACTAACTGATATGGCGAGATTGAGCTCTTCGAGCCTCCTAACGCCGTAGAGGGTAGACAGTTCATTGCAAACGCAAATGATGGTGCTGCCTCGACCCATGCTCTTTGATTCTCCTTCTTCGTGCAATACATCTTTAGCGAGGCTTTGAGGGGTCTGTGTACCCGCTCGATTTTCCCATTTGCTCGCGGGTTATAGGCAGTAACATATTGCCATTTCATCCCGTAATACTTAGATAGTTTGTCGATGACCTCGTTATTAAAGTCCGAGCCTCGATCAGAACATATCTTTCTTGGTACTCCGATCTGTGAGATGATCCTATCGATCAGCGCCTCGGCCGTCGTCTTGCCGGTAACGTCTTTGACAGGGATGATCCACACATAGTTGGTGGCTCTGTCAATAGCCGTAAGGAGGTATTTGTAAGCTTCCTTCGATTCTGGGAAAGGTCCCACATGATCAATGTGTATAAACTCAAACATCCCCGCATGAAGAGGAAATTCGCCAATCAGGCCGAAATTTGCCTTCAGTGGTGTTTTGTTTATCTTGCACGGGATGCATGCATCCACCGCCTGATCTATCTCCTCCTTCATCTTCTTCCACCAGAATCGCCTCGCTACGAACATATGAGTTCGTTGTCGACCCGGATGCGCCAAAAGTGGGCAATTGTGGGCTGCGACAAATATAAATCGTCTCAGACTCTCCGGTACCCAAAGGGTCCATTTGTCCGGCTGTGACGCATAGCGACCGTGAAGGCCCTTGTACCACAGTAGACCATCTCTCCATCCCATCTCCTTCATCTGATCTTTGATCGCTTTCGTCATCCGTAGCTCATCCGGTTCTGATATAACTGTATGAGTTCTTTAAACTCCGGATCTTGAGCCTGTTGTTGCCTCCATGCGGTAGGCGAGGCTATATGGATAGTACCATCTTCTAGCCGTACCCCGATTCTTTCCGGGTCATCGTCTAGGTCACTTCTCCGCTCTTGAGGAGGCTCCGCATAAACTTCCTGCGTCTCCTCTTCCTCTCTTATGTTCGCCTTCGCATTCTCATATACCTCATAGGACCACTCAGCGTCCTCCTGGGTATGTAGCTCACAACATATCCCGTGATCCGGGCCTTGTGGACTGTACCGTAGACCTGTGCGGTCATATCGGACTCCACTCGCCATCTCCATCGCCTCAATGTGGCTGACCTCATACACCTTGTCAGTGGACAAGTCTTCCATCTCCACCGTGGACACCAACGCCGATACTTCTGAGTTAAACTCTAGCCTAGAGAGGCTATCAGCGACCACATTTCGCTTTCCCGGTAGATGGACCATTGTAAAATCGAAACAAGACAAGAACGCTTGCCACCGCGCCAGCCGTCCCGTCTGTTCATGATTCATCAACCATAACAGGTTATGATGATCAGTTCTGACAGTAAATTGAGGTCCTCCCCACAAATACTCTCTGAGCCTCTTGAGGGCCCATACTACCGCCAACGCCTCTCTTTGCCTTGTGCAATAGTTTCTCTCGGCCGCACACAACTTCCTACTAATAAACATGATTGGGCGTAATTTCTTCTCCTCATCCTCTTGTTGTAATACAGCCCCAATCGCAAACTTAGATGCGTCTGTATCGACTACGAATTGTTTCGTAAAGTCGGGCATCGTTAACACCAGTCCTCCGTCTTTCGGGTCTTTGTAAATGAGATCTTTGAGCGCATGAAACGCTTGCAAAGCCTCTTCGTCCCACTTCTCAAAGTCTCCAAAATCTATCATTTTCTCCACTTTAGCCCGTGTTGCACCCCAATCGGGTATAAACTGGCTATAGTATTGCGCCATCGCAAGGAATGAGTGCAATTCAGTGCGGTTCTTCGGTATCGGTCGATTCATAATCTCCTCCCTCTTCTCTTTGGATATCGAGACTCGATTATGGGAGATCTCGTACCCTAAGTATGTCACACTCGTCTTGGCAAGTTGACACTTCTTTAGATTGCACTTCAGGCCAAAAGGCTCGAAT
>WBZZ01000399.1:0-27318 GCA_019918135.1 Paulinella micropora
GTAAAGATCAAGCAACTGATCTGCTGGTGCGGCCAGAGCAGGTGTTGCGCGTGGGGTAGCAACGCGGAAAACGACAAGGAATAGTTCCACAGCTCGACTACACGATCGGGCGGCTCCTGCCCCAGGATCGCCACCTGGTGAACGCACGCAAATGGCCTGTCTCCACAACCCCGGCACTTTTCCAGCCACCCACTCAGAATCTTGGGGCAGGTGTACCTATTGGCTTCCTCCCACACGGCTGTGCTCACTACCACGGCGGCAAATGTCATGACCATCGCGGTTAGAACTCTGACCGCCATCTTAGTATATTACGCTGGCTCTTTCCTTTCTTTATCTCTCTCTCTCTCTCTTTCTCTCTCTCTCTCCTCCTTGACCTTTACTAGCCAGGGAAGAGATGAGAGAAGAAGGGCAACACGGCCGCTCCCCCCCCCTCCGTCCCCCCCCTGTCCTCCGCCGATTTCCCCCCAGCAGCTGCTGCTGGGGCGGATGTTTCTTTTTCTTTGGCTTTTTTTTCCTTGTATTGAAAAGCAATTAATGTCTAAAAACGGGGGCCTCACGGCTAATGCAGGAGACATCCTGACATCATCAAGACCCCGATCTTATTTCCACTGTAACTCATTGTGGCTGCGACCAGTTCTACGAGAGATCACCAGCCCGCTGCGCGGGCTGGCGGCTGGGCGCGGCTCCTCCCTCCAGCCCGGGCCGGGAGTTGCAAGAGGCTTACAAGGAGAGCGGCTGCACGCAGTTGGTTGCAGCAGCCTACAGCGCCGAGAGCTGGGGAGAAGCGGGGCTGCCGCCCAGCCTAGGCCGGTTGTGGGTCCTGGGCCAACCTTGGCCGGCCGAGCTCAAGCTTGAGCCCAACTGCCTGGTGGCGTTCTGGGACAACGGCGAAGACCGGCTGGGGCCCTTGGTAACTGCGTTCCTGGTGCAGGCCCTGGCGCGCACCAAAGAGCAGCAGCGCGCCTTGCGTGCGATCGTGTGCGCCAACATAGCACCCAACCTGGCGGCCAGGCTCGAGAGCGAGCTCGGCCTGGTCAGGACACGCAATCGTTTCCAGGCGACGGCTTGGACACACACGCTGCTCTTCAGGGAGAAAAAATCTGCTACCCCCTGTCGGTCCAGTTTCCTTCTCCTGTCCAAAAAGCACTTCCTACCCACACTCGACGAGGCCGAGAGCAGCACGCCGCAAATTACCGACGATGCTCGGCAGGAACGAGATCAAAGCGAGTTCTACCAGCAAATCTGTCGTAGAGGCCCAGGACGCGCCGACGCGCTGCGTGTAGTCTCGTACAACTTCTTTTTCTACGTGCTCTACTGGCCCAGCTACGGCTTCACACTCGCGTCTCGCCGGGACATACCTCCTCTGGACCAGCCACGCTTCGTGGCAGAGTTCCGCACCAAACTGTACCGTAGCAGCGGAGGCAACTCCAGCGACCGGGCAGAGGCTCCCTCGCGCGACCCCACGCTGTGGGAGCGCGAGCAGGCGACTTTTATGCAGGCGGGCAGCGCGCTAGTCTACGTCGACAGAAAACATCAGCCCAACCTGCCGGCCGCTCCTCACGGCGGCCAGCAAAAACGCATCCCCACGGTTCTGCTGGGGCACTGCGCCCTGACCAGCCCGCTGCCCGAACAATGCAACGCCTTGATCGCTCGCCTCAACCATCGCAGCTTTCACCTTTACCTTAAGCCCGGCAAAAGCCTACGCCCGCACGAACTGCTGCTGGCAGAGTATGGTTGGGAGGACAGCTTTATGCAGGCCAGGGGGATCAAAGATATCGACACCGACGCCTTAATTCGCTACCTGCAAGTTCACCACATCTCGCCGGCCGAGCTAGAAAAACAAATGCCAGGCAAACAGGACCCTCCTCCACCGCTCACAGCTTGCGAACCGCTCAGCGTTATCAGCGGCGGATCCTTGCGGTAGACGGCGCTTCCCCCCCCCCCCCACCCCTTCTACCCCCCTCCCTCTCTCCCTCGGCTAAGAGGAAGGAAGAGGGGGAGAGGGGGGGGAAGGGGGGGGGTGCGCGGCGGGGGGGATGCACAGACGTGTGTGCCCAAGGTGACAAGAAAGGGGGGGGGTGCCCCGCGGGGGGAGGTTGTGGCGCAGCTTTTGCGAAGACGCCCCCTTTGGAGGCGGTCGACATCAGAAAGTAGCCCCTTAAGCCCAACCAAAGAGATGAGCAAGCGCACAACGCCCTCCTCCTCGTCGTCGTCGTCGAGCAGTTCGGGGCGCGCGCCCAAAAAAAGCAAGGTGCAGGAAGGCCGAGAGGAAGTAGACTGGGATGCCACGTCTTCTCAAATTGCGGCTGAAACGAAAGCAGCAGTAGCGGCGGGCGGCCCTCCCAGCTTGTCGTCGCACCAGTTCTTCCCGTTCGCGGACCCGAGCTCGATGCCCGAGACGTTGCTGCGCGCGAGCCTGCAGCCGCCGACCGAGCTCGACGGGCTTGTCCCCTTGGGGAAACTGCCGCCCGACCTGCGGGCGTCGCTGGGTGATGTGTACCAGCAGGTTCTGACGCAGGACATCTGGCCCAGCCTGGTGAACACGGACTTTTTGCTGAAGCACACGTACGTCAAGGTGAACAAGGACGAGGCAACAGGTGAGGAGTGGCTGCAGCTGGCGCGCTTCGTTGGGCCGGGGCGCAACGCGTACCTGATGCAGCGCCTGCCGTCGATCAAGGAACCCAACAAGGAGATCGTGACGGTACGCTTTACCCAGCAGCGCCCGTCCTCGGGCGACCGCAAGGGCGCCTGCCGCAACTTGGTCATTGCGTCGCCCCCCGCGACCGTGGGTTCCTGTGACTTGTTTGTGTCCAAGCACGCGACGGACGAGCAGAAGCAGAGGCTGGGCCGCATAGCGTACGGCTCGTTTGCAAACCCGGCGGACTTTGCACACCGCTACAACATCAACCCGGAGGAAGACTGTCTGCGCCCCGAGCGGATCCAGCGCAGCTTCAGCACGGTCGCGCTCCCGTCCAAGGCTGCGCCCGCACTGCGCGTCGTCAAGGCGGACGGCAGCTCGTACGAGGTCGGAGGTCTGGCCGTGGTGTTTGATCTGTACCTGGACTTTCTAGCCGTATGGTGTGTGCTGGACGCGCTCGAGGACCCCGAGAGCGCGCCGCTGGTCTGCCAGGCCATGCCGTGCGTCAACAGCCGCCTGCAGGACATCTCGACCGACATGGGGCTCAGCGCCGACGCGCAGGGGGTGTACCCGCGACAGGTACTCGCCAAGTTCCGCGACGTGGTCATCCGCTCCAAGACGGCCGAGATCAAGGCCATGACGGCGGTGGAGCGCAAGTCCAACTCGCGCTACATCAAGAACGGCGGCTTCTTCCAGAAGACCGAGTCACAGGGCGGCGGCTCGCAGGAGTTTACGCTCGTCACGCACTGCAACTACTCCTTCCCGAACGTGGACCTCAGCGCCAGGTACAACAACAAGGGCAAGGCCGCCGGCGGCCCCGGCGGGGCCCAGCCCAGCAGCAACTCGTCGGAGCTGGACTGCAGCAAGCTCAAGTTCACTGAGCTCCTGTTCCGCGACATGCGCCGCGAGTCGCACCCGCTCATGAACGAGGCTGCGGCCATGAAGGCAGTTCGCAACGGCTCCGTCGTCACCGTGGGCTTTACCATCAGGGCCAGCTTCGACCCCCTGTCCAACGGCGCCTTCTGCCTCAAGCGCGTGCCCAAACTCGTCTGTGTGTGGGACGCCTCGGGCGCCAGCAAGAAGACCGAGGAGCTCGGCAAGCCCTCGGCGCTGCCCGGCTGGGAAGGCGGTGGCTTCGCGCCCGACGAGCTGGACGACGAGCCCGGGCCCAGCAACAGACAGCTGCGCATCGCCAACGTCCCGCACAGTGCCGAGGCCGACTTGCGCAAGCGGCATGCGCTCGAAGAGGAAGATGAAGCTCTGCTCAGGGACATTTGAGCTCAACAGGACTTTTTTTTTGTGTTGTAAGAATTTTTAATGATTAAAAAAAGTATTTTTCCTTTCGACGTTTCCTAGCTTCCCCGCCCCCCTTTTTTTCTTAGTACTAGCTAGATGGCTAGCTAGCTAGCTAGCTCGGGCTTGACTCCGGATCCGGTTTACTAGTTGCTGCGCGCGTTTTTTCTCCGCCGCGGAGAAACACAAAGTCACAGCTGTGTAGTTCCAACGCGACCGACCTCGGCGGGGCCCTCGGCGGGGGCGCGTGAATGTACACGTGGGGGTTGTACACAAACAAGTAGGCCTCGTCGCTCTTGCCTGAAGGTTGTGATCCCGGCACGGTGTGCGCACGGGCGCGCCGGCGCCGGCCGCCCGCGCGCACGGAGTCCCGGCCGCCGCCGCCGCTGGTTTCTTTGGCCAGCTGGATCGGGAGCGGCGGTGACCAGCTGATGCGGCCGGGCTTGCCAACGTCCTTGCCCTCTTCCTGGCCGCTGCTGCTGCTGTAACCGTGCAACGACCTGAGCTCCTCGCAGGTTTGTTGGTGCGAAGGCAGCAGCGTCCACTGCAGTGACGCGTGGCACTTTTTCAGCTCCGCCACGCATTCCGGGTTGTTGGGCGGCATCTCCCCGGGCGCCACGACCCCTGACGCGTCCTGCAACGCCTTCCCGACCGCCCAGACCCAAAAAATCTCTCCCTTGGGAACATTCATGCCTGCGAGGCAAACTCGTCGACCCCACACAAAACAGGATTTCTTTCGCGTGTGTGAGAGCACAACACAAAAAATAAAGAGGAAGAGTTGGGAGAAGGGAGGGGGAAGAAAGAGAGAGAGAGAGAGAGAGAGGAAAAAAAAGGGGGAGGATGGGGAGAGGAGGGAGATAAAAAGGGGGAGAGAAGGGCGGGGAAAGAAGGGCAGAGGGGGGGGGAACAGGCTCTCCTTTGTCAAAAATTTCACTTTTTTCTTCTTGGCTCTGAAACTAATATTATTAATAATAAAAAGGCCAAAAGACTTGTAGATTCTGCACACCCTCGGCGTTTCCCTGCTCTGCGATCCAGATGTCTGCCTTTTGCCTCGAGCCGGGCTGGGCTCTGGTTGTTGTGGATATGCAGAACGATTTTATGCACAGGCGCGGGTCTCTGTGTCTTGGGGACGAAGATACCAGAGAAACTTGCATAGAAAACGTGCGCCAATTGGTGCAGATTCCTGGCTGGGACCTAGTGGTGTTCACACGCGACAAACACCCAGCGGAATGCGCAGGTCCCCACAAAACGGTAAAGCCCGGCCACATTTCCTTTGCAAGTTCGATCTACCACGTACAAACTAGACCAGATAAAACAACCACGGAGGCAGAATCCAAGGCAGCGCGAGACAGAGACTGCTTTACGACATATACACGAGATGAAAACGGTGTTACGTATACCCTTGAAGAACGCAGCCTTCCGCTGGGGGACACAGTGGAAAAAGCCCGTATCATCAAGCGGACGGTTCAAAATCAAGAGCTGTGGCCTGTCCACTGTGTCATGGGTGGTTGGGGCTCTGACATCCTGGACGAGCTGCACGACGTAGCACCTGCGTTTAAGCCCGGGGCGAGCGTGACAGAGCCGGCGCTGGAATACTTACATTATTTGAATGCTACCGCCCTGGAAAGAGGCACGCTTAGCTTGCCCCCCGGAGCTCCGCGCAACCAAACAATGTTTTTCGACAAGGGCACGGACCGCAGATTCGATGCCTATTCTGCCATTTTTGACAAAAGAGAGACAGGCAAGAGCGAGGTTTACAACCAGAACCCCTGGAGCATCGCCACGCCCAGATGTACCTTGACCGAGGTTCTAAAGGCGCAGGGCATCCGCAACGTCTGCGTGGTCGGATGCGCGACTGAAATCTGTGTCCGGGAAACTGTCAAAGGCCTGCTGGAGAAAAAATTCAGCGTTACCGTCGTCGAATCGGCAACACTGGCGTATAAGAAATCGGTTAATTGGGGCAATAAGAAGAAAGATGAGTCGGAGGACTCGGAGGTAAAAGAGGCCACGCCCAGTGAAAATATCCCTGACTTCTGCCGAGGGACATGGATGATGCAGCAATCACCCGTCAAGTCCGCTCTTGATTCTACCTCCGAAGCCACGCGCAGGCTGTACTCACAAATTTCGTTTCGACTGCAACAAGCTACCGTCGATTTGTTGATGGCCAGGGCCAAGAAAGCCCAAGCTGAAATAAAGAGCAGGTTCGAATTGCAGGGCAAGAAGAAAGATGGGCAAACACAGTTCTGGCTTTCCAAGACTGTAATCCCAGACAGAGAGAAAGGTGATTACCTTACTGCCGGTAACAATAGGCTCGTGGGCAACAACACATTCGAAGAATTGGGACCCATGTACACCTGTCTGTCGTATGAGTGTAGAAAGCCTCTGACTGCTACAGAGCTTGGGGAAGACAATCGACGTCCGGTGTTTGCTCGCGTGTTGGAACAAGACGCAAAGAAGCAGACGGCGCTGGAGGCTTCGGAGTACGCTACGGCAGTACCTACAGAAGGGGAAGCGCAATGCATAGCAGCGGTAGCCGACCTGACTATGCCCTTTACAAGCTCCATGGGGCCTAACGTCATTCTGTTATTCCTGAAGACAAACGCAAAGGAAGAGGAGTATACTTACGGAAGCACAAGGATCAACGTGTTCGACACCAAAAGCGATCAAAAGGAGGAGAAAACAGTCGTTATCGAGAGAGCGCGAGTGTTGTTGCAAGCCAAAATAGATTTTGTGGACAGATATGCGCTGGCCATGCTTGACCTGTTGTTGAGAAATATGCGAACCTATTTGTTTGATTTCACTCATGTGTACAAAGGCGCCAAAGCAGAGCTAGTCGGCGATGATGTCCAGAAGAGACAAGAGTATATTGCACAGATGCGACAAGGGCTGGACAGTGAATATTGGCTTGGACTAACCGTGCGCAAAATATCGGCCCCACTGGCCAAGCTACCTTTTGCCGACTGCCGCGACTATTTTGTGGTGTACGACGGGCTTACTCAGGTGTATAAGCAAGCCCGCTTTTATTATAGCAGAGAAAAGAATGAGCTGTCCCAGCTGGCAGTTTTACGGAAATTCGGCTGGGATTGGCAACTGTTTTTTCAGACGTACGTGGATTCCTGCCAAAGCGAACAGGACCGTGCTGAGGGGCCGCAGTTTTCCATTTGTTCCCCACATGCACAGAGCCTTTTGTATCCTGTCCAAGGAAGCTTTGCCAAGACCGACGAGGAGTTCTTGGGCGCCTACGAACGGGTGGTCGACAGAATGGCCGGCTGGTTTGCCAAAGACGGCTACGGCTCTCAAGAAGCCGTCAAGCCCAAAGCTTTCGTGGACGCACACGCTTGCTTGCACATGTGCAATGATTTTCTTGAACCGGACAACAACGCCTCCTCTGCCCCCGTGCCTGTAAAAGCAAAAGAACCTCATGCTGCTAATGCAGGTTCTGCTCAACCAAAAAAGGTGCGTGGTAAGAAAAAATTTTCTCCTCCAAACGATGAGTATTTCAATATGTTTGAAAATAGTGTTAGTGTCAGTCGAGACTAGTAAAACGAAAAGGTTTGAAGAGATATCCACAAGTCTTTTTTAATTAAAAGAAACTTCTGAAAAAAAGCGGTGATACTGTTACCAGAGCTCGAGGTCGGAGAGGTCCAGACCCTGCATGGCGCGGCGGGAGGCCTGCGAGGAAAAACGAAGAGCCGCGCGCGTTGTCCAGCCCGCTACCGCGGGCTGGAATGAAGAGAAGGCAAGAAAACCTGTCTTCAAATTCCGACCTCTACCAGAGCTCAAGGTCGGAGAGGTCGAGCCCCTGCATGGCGCGACGGGAGGCCTGCGCGGAAAAACGAAGAGCCGCGCGCGTTGTCGCCGGCGACAAGTACGTGGCTTTGGCTGGCAATAGCATGGAGCCAAATTTGGCATTCATGATCTGTGGGATTAGGGCATAATTGCGTGGATGGTCCAGCCCGCCTTGCGCTGTCGGCACGATGTGATCGATGTTGAACAAAAGTCTCCGTCGCCCGTCCGTATCAAAATACTGAGCACAGCAAGGGAGCCGACGGTTCTCCAAGATCCATTTTCTCACCAGCGCGCGCGACATGAAGCGTTTTTCGTTGCAAAGCGGTACTACACGCCCTAAATAGACCGGGCGCGTCTGTATTTCGGATAATGGGTGCAGATCTGACAGCTGTCTCTCGATCGCCGCCAGCCCCTCCCTCCCCGCCTTGTCGTCCAACAGCCAAGAGTCATCGTCCTTCACGCGCACCGAGTCAGGCACAATGCCGAGAAAATTCAAAAGGTCGGTCAGACGTACGGATATTACTGCAGGTCCCCAGGAGCCGTCTCCTTGAGTAAAGCGTACCAGCTGGGTTTTCAGAGCTCCGTCGCATGCCTTTTGCTTGTCGGCGCTTGCCCGGGCTTTTTCTAAATAGAGGCGCGCGTTCTGCTCTGAGCAGCCGAGCAGTTTAACCAGCAGCGGGAGCAAGGGCACCAGCTTTTCTTTGGCCACAACTTCTGACATTTAAAAAAAAAGAAACTAAAATCTGCGAAGAGCCTGGGAGGGGAGAGGGGGGGGAGGAGAGGGCTGGTGTCGGAAAGGGAGTGATGTCGGGGGAGGGGGGGGGGCATGCCAGCTCCGGTCGATGAATAGCCCCAACATGTTTTGCCAGCTTCCCCCCCCCTAGCACCCCGCTGGCGCCGATAGTTCCGGAGGTTTTTTTTTTCTTTATTAAAAGTTTAGTTTTTTAAACTAGGAATCAGTCCTGCCCCTCCCTCTCAAAAAAAAGACGAAAAGGAATTTTATTCCACCTGCACTACACAATCGCGCAAAAAAGACGCCGCTGCTGAGTTGCAGTCGTCAACGTCCAGAATGTCGTATAAGCCCTCCAACCGCTCCCAGGGCTGCGCACTGGCTGGCACCGTCCTCCGGCTGTAGTACAAATAAAACAGGTTCATGCCTTTGGGCTGAGCAAGCTTTACTTGCCCTTGCTGTATCTGCAACAGCAGGCTCTGCAGCTTTTTGAACCTACTTTCTAGCGGCGGGTCGTTCAACACGCCGTCCACTTCATAGCTGTGCGGGTTGAAACGAATGTACACGATCGGTAGCTCGGAAAGACCATCCTCCATCGCCAGCGCCGTGGCGATGTTATGCGTTCGCACGAGCTCGCAACGGTAGCGGCGGTGCTCATACTCGTCGTTGCCCACCAGCAGCACGCACCTGTGTCCGTTCGTCGGCGACTGGAATAGGGGGATATGAAAATCCGGCCTTGCCCTCACAAAGCCCCCAAAGTCTGGGCCTTCGCACAGCCCAAAGTCGACCGTGTTCACGTAGTCCCGGTCGCAATGCCAGCCCTGGCTTTGCAAGAAATTGGCCAGTTTTTGCTCGCTGCAAAACCGAGCAGCAATGCTCTCCACCGTGTGGCAGCACTGTACGTGGTAGTCCAGCGACCACTTGGCCTTGCAACGCGTCGTGCACGCAATCATGTCTTGGCCGGGCTGGAATTAGTTGAGGCGTTTCATATATTTTTTTCGGTAGCTTCTGCACTCTCTCTCCCCTTGCCCTTCCCCTGTTCTTTGAGCCCCCCGGGCTCAGGGGGCTCAGAGAGAAAAAGAAGAGAAAAAAAGGTGGAGGAAGCGCCCCCCCCCCTCTGTGGGCTCCAAAAAAAGTTTACTTATTTTTGCTCCCCCTTCAGCTGGTGCTGGCGGGGCTGGTTTCTCAGTGTCAAGTATTAGACTTTGTCGAGCTTTTATAACAAAAAATTCATACATTCTTGACGCGCCCGCCTCCCAGTGCCAAGATTAAAACCTTGTCAGGGATTTTAGTATTAATTCTTTCGTGTAAATTCTTAGCGCGCCCCGGCCCTCCTTCCCTCTCTCTCTAAGTTCTGTGGCAATGACAGCTCGTGTTTCCTTCAAGTTCCCTGTCTTAGTTTTCAGTGCCAAGATTAAAACTTTGTCAAGGATTTTTTTATTATTATTATTTTTGCGTACATCCTAGCGCGCCCCCACCGGAAAACCTGGAAGCACTGCCTTTTCCGGTTGTATCATAGTCGCACAAGACTTAGCGCCAAATGCACCGGCCGCTCCGGTCTCTTTGCTTGGGGTTTAGCGGTGGTTTTTCCCGCGAAAAAAAAACGCGCGCTAAATTTTTTTTTGTTGCGCAAATGACAAGTCCTGCGCACTCCCTCCCCCTTCGAAGAGAGGAGGAGGGAGCGGGAAGATAGGGGGAGGGAAGAGAAGGGTGAGAGGAGAGAAAGGAAGCGGAGGAAAAACCGGGAAGAGAACGGGGCGCCCTTCTCTCCCCTCTCCTCTTTCTTCCTCTTTCTTCCCTCTCCCTCTTCCCTCCGTTCTCCCTCCCCTTCTTTCGAGCAGGAAGCTTTTTCTCTTTCTCTTTCTCTCTTCTTTTTTTTGCACCAAATTTGTCGCCAAATTTGCGTATGTGTGCGCCGGAATGATATGACGGAAAAAGGCAGTATTGCTGCAGAAAAGCCGGGAACGCCGCCTTTTTGCCATATCACATGCACAACCGCTTAGGGGCTCAGGGGAAAAGAAGAAAAAAAAAGCGGAGAGGCGCCCCCCCCCTCTGTGGCTCCAAAAAAAGTTTATTATTTTGCTCCCCTTCAGATTGTGCGGCGGGCAGGTTTCTCAGTGTCAAGTATAAGACTTTGTCGAGCTTTAATAACAAAATATTCATACATTCTTGACGCGCCCGCCTTCCCAGTGCCAAGATTAAAACCTTGTCAGGGATTTTTTTTAATTTTTTCGTGCAAATTCTTAGCGCGCCCCGGCCCTCCTTTCCCTCTCCCTCTCTCAGCTCTGTGGCAATGACAGCTCGTGTTTCCTTCAAGTTCCCTGTCTTAGTTTTCAGTGCCAAGATTAAAACTATGACAAGTCCTGCGCACTCCCTCCCCCTTCGGAGAGAAGAGGGAGCGGGAAGATAGGGGGAAGGGGGAGAAAGGGGAGCGGAATAAACAAGGGGAAGGGAAGAGAACGGGGGCGCCCCTCTCTCTTTTCCCCCTCCCTCTCTTCCCTCCGTTCCCCCTCCCTTTTTTCGAGCAGGAGGATTTTTCTCTTTCTCTTTTTCTCTTCTTTTTTTGCACAAAATCTGTCGCGCAAATTTGCGCATGTGCGCACCCTTAGTCTCGACAAAGAAAAAAGGAGGGGGGGGGGCGCCTGGCATCGGGGAGGGGGGGCTTAGTTGACGCGTTTCATATTTTTTTATGTAGCTTCTGCACTCTCTCGCCCTTCTCCTGTTCTTGGAGCCCCCCGGGCTCAGGGGGCTCAAGGGGAAAAAGAAGAGAAAAAAGGTGGGGGAGGCGCCCCCCCCCCCTCTGTGGGCTCCAAACAAAGTTCAATTATTTTTGCCCCCCCTTCAGCTCGTGCTGAAGGGGCTGATTTCTCAGTGTCAAGTACAAGACTTTGTCGAGCTTTGATAACAAAAAATTCATACATTCTTGACGCGCCCGCCTTCCCAGTGCGAAGATTAAAACTTTGTCAAGGATTTTTCATTATTATTTTTGTACATCCTAGCGCACCCCCACCGAAAAACCTGGAAGCACTGCCTTTGCCGGTCGTATCATAGTCGTGCAAGTTAGTTTTGGTCGAAGAATTTATGCTTTAGTTTGTCGAGCTTTGTCCTGATCTAAGCGAATAGGAAGAAATCTAGCAGATCTCACGGCGCCTGTTTTGCTTTCGTCCGTCAAGATGCAACATCTGTCGCAGGCCCCCAAGGCCTGACAACAACAACTGTCGGTGTACCTGCGCCCCGCAACGCTGGCTGTCGCATGCGCTGGGCGACGAGGAAAAATCGAACCGGTGCTGCGCGAGCTGCTGACAAGATCAAAATTTTGTCAGTGAGGGGAGCGGAGGAAAAAACCCGGGGAAGAGAACGGGGGCGCCCCTTTCTCTCCCCCTATGTGTGCGCCGGAATGATATGCACAGACCGCCAAGCCGCCTTCGCTAAAAGCGCCATCAAGAAAGTACCAAAAAGCGCAGTCGTTCAGTCAGAGTCTCGATTCCAAATTAACCAAGTCTAATCTCCCTGTCGAATTAAATCATCAAGTTGAGAGAGACTTTGGCGCCCGTCATTTCGACTAACGGAGCCAGCAGCTGCGTTCGCAGCTGCCTCCAGTGGGTGTGGGTGTAGTGCGCCGACAGGGCCGCATCCACGCGGAGCGCCAGCTCTTGGCACAGCAGGTCCAGACGTTGCGAGGGCATTCTGTCTTCGAGCACATAGCCGGAAATTTCGCTAGGCAATGCCTGCCTGCACTGGTCGTGCCTGAGAGCCGCCAGGGTTTCTTTGAGCTCGCACAAGATCCTGTTCAACGGAGGGTACACGGAACCCCTGTACGCCGCCGCCTCGAGGCGATCGAACAGAATCGCCACGTAACCTGCCAGCCTGCGCCGCACCTTGCTGCCCTGGAACCACGGGCGCGCATAGGGCCACACGTCGTTAGCGAAAGGCATTGTGTTCTTTGCGAGGATCGCAAGCGGTCGCTCCGAACGCGCCGCGTCGCCCAGCGTGCCGGAGCAGACCAGGAACGTCCACAGCTCGGGCCACACCCCCGGCGGAGCGGCGCGGCAGTCGCCCGCCCGTGCCCGCGTCGTGAGTGACCGCCGAGCCCTGGCGCCGCTCAGCCACAGCGGAAAGTTCTTGACTCCGTAGGCTACCTCGCCCTGCGACGAGCGGAAGCAGCGCAGAATCGAAAACTGGCCCCGGAGCCCGTGGGTAGGCAGCGCGGGCCCGCGCGGAGGCCACAAGGGCGGAGGTGAGAGCGCGTCTTGGGTTGCATTGCGGGACGGCAGGTCAAGCAACCAGAAGCGGCCGCAATGGAGCGGCACGCCCAAGGAGCACAGCCCGTGCCACACTACGCGCTGCAGTTCCAAAAGGCCCGGCAGATAACATCGCGCTTGCTCCCGCAGATAACTTTGGAGCCGGAAGCTGTGCCAGAACGGCGCCGGCGGGGTGCTCGTCCTGCGAGTGCCAGGGCGGGCCTCGGTCGACTAGCGTCAAGTGCGCGGGCGCCAGGAGCCGCAGGGCCTCCAGGTCGGCCGCGCTCGGCTGGTCCCACAGATCGAGTCTGAGCAGCCGCAGCTCCAGAAAAGAAGGAGAGGCGCCCCCCCGGGGCAGGAGCGCCCGGCGCAGCTGCTCCAGAACGCCGCGCTCCCACCGCGCGATGCGTTCGTAGTTAGGCAGTTCCGAAGTGTTGTCCAGGCAGACGCCCAAGCCGAGGACATAAGTTTGCAGCGCGGGGGTGCAGGCGCGGTCCCAGTCGAGCCCGCCCGTGTCTTCGTCGCGAGCGAGTTGCTGCAGCAGCAAGATCAGGTCTTTCGGCGGCAAGCCGCCCCCGGCGACCACGCGCTGCAGCCGCGGCCAGCACACCGCCCGCGGACCCACCGGCAGCACCAGGCCTTCTTCTACGTCTGTGACGTAAGCGCCTTCGAAACCCGCCAGGACTTCGCACACCTCGAGCGTCGGGGCCAAGAGCTCAAAGCCCTCGCCCCACAACCGAGGGTCGCTGCAGTCGACCAATCGCAGGCACCGCAGGGGTGGTACGGGGCCCGGCTGCGGCCACAGCGCGCTGACCCCATGCGGCCCAAAGTACATCGACTCCAGGTGCAGTTCTTGCAAGCCAGGGAGCAACAGGCGCAGCGCCTCTTCGACCGGCGGCCTGATACTGGTTGAAAACTCTTCCAGCTCACACTCGTTCCGTAGCGTGACAGACAAAGCCTGGAGCGGGCCCGCGCCACAGCCTGCCCAAGCCCCCAAGAGCTCGGCGGCCGCGTACGAGTCGCAGTCCAGGGACAGGCGCGTGACGTGGCGGAACCAAGGAAGGGCCAGCTGCAACAGGCGTCGCTTGCGCGGGAGCAGCGGGGCCTGTGCGGGGTTATGGTCCCGGTCGTACTCGAGCGTGAGCGACGTGCAGAGCTGAGGGTAAACCTCGGCAGCCGTCTCGGCGGCCGCCACGACTTCTTCGGGCAGGTCGGTCTGGGACGTGGCATCGTTTAGGGCCAGCGCTAGCCACCGCTGCGGCAACAGGTAGGCACGCAGCTGCTGCTGCCAGGCCCTCGACGTCCGCAGCAGCGACACTAGTTCCTGTCGCGCCAACAGTCCAACCCCGTGCGAGAAGAACACTTCCTGCCAGCCGCTCAGGGCACTGGAAACGCCGGTGCGGTGGCGCTTGCGCGGACGCATCTTCTCCTAGCAAAAAAAAAGGGGGGAAAAAATTCTTTTTTTTTATTTCACCCCCCTCCCCTTTTTTGTTTCGGCAAGAGGCTTTTTCTCTTTCTCTTTCTCTCTTCTTTTTTTTACACCAAATTTGTCGCTAAATTTGCGTATGTGTGCCGGCGGGGTTGGTTTCTCAGTGCCAAGTATAAGACTTTGTCGAGCTTTTATAACAAAAAATTCATACATTCTTGGCGCGCCTCCTCCCAGTGCCAAGATTAAAACTATCACAAGTCCTGCGCACTCCCTCCCCCTTTGGAGAGAGAGAAGAGGGAGCGGGAAGATAGGAGGGATGGAGAGAAGGGGAGGGGGAGAAAGGGAGCCGAGGAAAAAACCCGGGGAAGAGAACGAGGGCGCCCCTCTCTCTCCCCCCTCCCTCTTCCCTCTCTCCTCTTTCTTTCCTCTTCCCTCTTTCTTCTCTTTCTCTTTCTCTCTTCTTTTTTTTTGCACAAAATTTGTCGTCAAATTCACGTATCTATGCGCCTGGAATGATATGGCCAAAAAGGGCAGTATTGCCAGAAAAGCCTGGACACGCTGCCTTTTTCAGCCATATCAGTCCGGTTTTAAACACGTAAAAAGTCAATGACGTAGCAAGAAGCCAACAGGTCGCAGACTGATATACAAAGAGAGAGCAAATGCCAAAGGTACAGGAAGTCGTCGGCTTTCTCAATGCAGTTAGCTTCTGGCGCAAAGACGTTCTTGTGCGACAGATGACAGACAGCCAGACTCCGCTATTTAAATCCAATTTATCTAAGCTGGGTCTTTTGCAGCCAGCTGTGCATAGAAATGCTGGATCTAGTGATACTGCTGCATTACCCAGAATCCCAAAACGATTGGATCCCCGCCCCTCCTCGAACCGTCAGAGTATAGCAAGATTTGTAATTAACTTTGTCAAACTTTTATTAAAGATCTTTTTTTTCAAACATAAACCAGGCCTAACTCGGCAGTCGATGTAACAAAAAAAGAATATTTAGACCACTGATCCCTGGCGCTTGTCTCGGGGTTTTCACTGCAAAACAAGCTATCAGGTTGAAAAGCTTCAAGGTAACGCATTCCAAAAAATATTTTTTTTCCACTTTTCATATTTTTCCTATTTCCGCAGATCTCGTGCATCGTGCTCCATCACGACCCAGGCCTATGGGTTGTATTTCTTCGCGAAACCAGAAGTTCGTAGGTAAACCGTTTGCTGGTTGCCTGCACGGGCGTGCGTGCGCCCGTGTTAGCGCACAAGAGAAACTTTCGGGCGGAAGACTGCTTGTTAGGCCGTGTGGACCTAGTCCTCGCTCCCACGGCAGGCTCTCCGCTCGTGCTTTGCCTGTATCTCCGGCCACCATCCTGGGGTTACCATGTACTCGACCATGGGAGAAAGGTAGGGTAGCGTCAGAGTGTTATCGAGGTTCTGCTTCAGAGCATACTCGTCGCCCCACATTTCTATCTCGTCGGCGCTCAGTCGGTAGATGAAAAGAGGCCGTGACGCCATAGCTGGCATGCGCGTGATTATGTAGAGTTCCTGCCGGCCCTGCCACGAGCGTGCAAGCCACGCCTTCGCGTCCACGTCTTCCACGGCGGCGGGCGCAAGATAGTCCCTGCAAATCTGTGCCAGGAAGGGCGGCAGCAGCGTGGCTACCACGCGGACCGCCAAGTGGCCTGCAGCGACTGCTTGCTCCACCCGCCAAAATTCCGTCGAGCTCACATCATTCCACGGCTGCGGGCCGTCGGGAAAGCGGTGCCCTGCCACGACCGTGTCCAGCAACGACCAAACCGTATCCGCATACCGGGCATACACCGTAGCGTCGCCTGCCAGCACACGAGTTGCCACCTGGGTGCAGATTCTGTCGCCGACTCCTGCACAAGCAAAGGTCGGGCCCGGCCCGGGCGGCGCCTGTGACTCGAGCCCTAGGCGCCGTCTCTTGGCCGCCCGGGTCTCGGGTCCATTGCTCGGTTGCACAGACATTCTTTCTTTCTTGTTGTTTAATTTTCCAGCACCCGGCAGAAGAAATTAATTAACAGCTACGTACATTACAAGCAATTCTGCGCACTGAACAATTTTGTAGCAGAAAGTCAGGAACCGTCACACGGGGAAGGGGGGGGGTGGGAAGAATCTACCAAGAAGACAAGTGCCTCACTACCCCCCCGGGCATTCCAAAAAAAATCCACTTTTCATATTTTTCCTATTTCCGCAGATCTTGCGCACTGTGCTCCGGCACAGCCTCGCGGCGGAATGCGGGACAGGAAAGGGGAGGGGGGGGTGCTTAGTGGAGGCGTTTCATGTATTCATTTTTTGTTGTAGCTTCTGCGCCCTTTCCCTCCCCCCTTCCCTTGTTCTTTGAGCCCCCCGGGCTCAGGGGGCTCAAGTGGAAGGGAAGAAAAAGTGGGAGAGGGGGGGGCGCCCCCCCTTTTTTTTCTTCCTCCCGCTCTGAGCCCCTGAGCCCGGGGGCTCAAAGAGCAGGGAAGGGGGGAGGGGAAGGGCGCAAAAGCTACAACAAAAATTTAATTAAAAAAAATCCCCCAACAAAGTTTTGCATTTGTAGTCTTCGACAAAGTGAGCGTGTGCCCACGTTCGGAACCCCCGTCAGCCCCCCCAGTCGCAAATTTTGTCTTGTGTCTCCCCTTTCCCTCCCCTGAGCCCAGAATGTAAAAAAAAATTAATAAAAAATCTTTGACAAAAGCTTTAATCTTGGCATATCTCTCCCCCGCCTTTTGTGTAGCAGCAACAAAAAAAGAAAAAGCGCAAAAAACTCAGGGGGAGAGGGGCGTGCAAACCGGTGCGGGGCAAAGTTTGACGCGCACTCAAAGACAGATGGCGGCGTTCGATCGAGATGGTGTAATTTATCAGCACCTGGCGCTGAGCCTTGGCTGCAGAGACTTGCTGGCGCTGAGCCAGACATGCCGCGATTGGCATCGCAGGGCGGGGGAGCGCGCGTCGCTGCTGCTTTGCCTGCACGCGACCTTGGATACCGAGGGTGCGCGCCAACCGTTGCCTGCACAGGTCGTGTCGCAGGCCCAACCCGACGCCTCTCTAAGCTTACGCTACATAAGCTCCACCCTGCCGAACGCCAACTTGCGTTTACTACAGAGCGTCCTGTCGTACTTTACTAGGGTTCGACGGCTGGTTGTGAGCGGCCACCCGCGCGCAGTAGCCAAGCTGCTCGCGGCCTGGGCATTTGCACAGACAAGAGCAGACGGTGGTGGCCTGTACCGCCTAGAGGTAGTGGTCCTGCGGCGTCCCGCGGGGGCTCCAGCCGGCCCCTGGAGCCGGCCCGTTCTGCCGGGGCTGATTGCGCTGGCGCCCGGTCTCAGGGAGCTAAAGTTGACTAACGTGGACTTGGGGGCGGTGGGCGTGGGAGGCCTGGGCTGCCGCGCGCTGCGAGTGCTCGAGTTGCACGGGTGCGCTAATGCGCGCATGTTCGGCCCCGAATTTCAGAACTTGGCCCTGCACCTCCAGCACATAAGCCTGTCGAACCCCAGATCGCAACTACAAGAACCAGACGACGTGATGGTTTGGCCGGGCTCGGCACGGTGGCCACACCTAAGAAAGGTAGAGCTGGACTGCTCAGTAGGTCTGTCGCAGCTGCTGCGCTGGGCCCCGGTGTGTGGCTCGGGGTTGAATTGGGCACCGGAGCTTACCCCCGCGCTAACGACGTACAAGCTCCGGGTGTCGGCCTGCCAGGACCAGCTAGCGATCGAGCCTGGCGCCGAGCACTTTCCGGGGCTGTCGCGCGGCTCGCTGCAACGACTGGCAGCGCTGCTGTTGCCAGGCGGGACTAGACCCCCCTGGCTGGAACTGGAGCTGCTGAACATTGGTTCGCGGCACGCGGCCCTGCCCGGCGACCTGTCAGCGCTCGGTGTGCTGAGGCCCGCCGTGCTGGCGGTGGTCGACCGCGGCTCCGTTGCGGCGCCCGCGCTGGCCCGTGCGTTCCTGGCACAGCCAGGCCATAAACGCGAATTAGCAATTGCCCTAGCTATGCCGACCAGAACGGTGCTGCTGACAGAAGCGCGCTCGGTGCTGGGCGACAGGTCGCGCCTGCGACGTTGGGCTAGGCGCTGGGAAAGGGTGTTAGCTGACCCGCCGCGACCACCACCTGTTTTTCGTTTCCTGTCGTTCAACTTGTGTGGCTACATTCATCACTTTATCAGACGGAGCCAGCGCGACCCCTGGCCTTTGATAGAACTGCAGAACAGGCTGCTGCGCGCGCTGTGCCGCCTACCAGTCATTGTCCACGCTCGTGTGTCCTTCCTCTGCGAACGAAACGTCAGGCACAGTGCCCAGGCGCAAATGTCGGCCTACGTCAGGGGCAGCTACACGCTCTTGCGTGCTTGGCCCAGCCGCGGCGGCTCGGGGCCTTTGTACAGCTGCATGCGGGCCCGGTTCGACGGTGGCGAAGAGACCGCGGTGTTCTTGGCATGTGCGGGTTTGGGTCCCCCCGCCTCCGCACTCCACGTCCGTGGAATGCTGCCGCGGCAACGGCCGTGGCAGGAGGGCGCACAACTGCGCCTGCTCTTAGCGGACTACCTACGCGGCCAGATTACTCGCTTATCTTGTTTATACCAGAAGGGGCAGGACTGCACGGCAGGGGTCAAGGACGTCACACGTACCGTGGAACAGCTTTGTCGGCACGTCCCGGCTGCCAACAGCTTCGTGCTCGAGGACCCAATGCCCAGAAGGCTACTGAACTTGTTGGCGTCGCGGCTCCTGAACGGCCTCTCAACCGCCGTGCTGGGTGCTTTCGACGAAGACCGCTGGTGGCGGCTAGTAACCGTACGCATGCAGAACCTGCTGGCGACCGTCGGTGCCGACACGTCCCCCTCCTTCTCCCTCTTCTAGTTCTCGGTTTCAAGTGTAAGACTTTGTCGGGCTTTAATTCAAAGCGTATTCTTTTTTTCGCACTTTCTTGGCGCGCCCTTCAATAAAAAAAAATCAAGAAAAACACTTTTGTCTTCTTTTTTGCTCGTCCCAAAGACAAGACCTTTTTGCTTTTTTTCAGCTTTTTTCTGTTTTAATAATCAGATTTTTGTGGCTGCGACAAAAATTTCAAGAAGCCTCCTTGCCCCCGTCGAGCTTGAATTAATAAGAAAACGTTCGCACTTTTTTGGCACCCCCCTTCCCTCTCCTCCTAGTTCTCAGTGTCCAGTGTAAGACCTTGTCGAGCTTTAATTCAGCGTAAATTACGTTTTCCTGGCGCGGCCCCCTCCACCTGCCCTTTCCCTCTTCCGTTCCGTTCTCAGTGCAAGATCTGCGGAAATAGGAAAATATGAAAAGTGGAAATTTTTTTTTTGGAACGCGTCTGCACGCGCAAACAAAAGACAAGGGGAGGGGAGGGGGATGGCAGGGAAACAGAGGGATGAGAGCTGGGGACGGGGGAGCACACCCGCCCCCTTCTTCCTCCCCCCTTTCTCTTTTTCTCTCCCCCTTTCTCCCCTCCTTCGTCTGTTTCATTTGCTGTCTAGCAAAAAAATTTTGCTTTCCTTTTTTCATATTTTTCTGACTTTGCGCACGGTGGCCGAGCCATGGCACGGACAGGACGCCGTCTGGGTAGCGAGGCTTTTGTCCTCCTAGCACATTGACCACGCCCATCCATCCGCCGCAGGGTTGTGCCGGAGCACGGTGCGCAAGATCTGCGGAAATAGGAAAAATATGAAAAGTGGAAAAGAAAATTTTTTTGGAACGCGTTTGCACGCGCGAATAAGGGACGAGGGGAGGGGGGGATAGCAGGGATAAGGGGAACAGAGGTACGAGAGGGGGGGAGAGCACACCCCGCCCCTCCCGGTACACGACGGGGGGAAGGGGCAAGATAGATCGTGCTTGATCCTCCCCCCGCCCCTTCCCTCTCCCTCTCTTAGTTCTCAGTGCCAAGATTAAAATTTTGTCTGTAATTCTTTTTCGCGTGATTTTTCTTGTATATTCCTAGCGCGCCTCTACCCTCCCTTCCCCTGCCTCTTCTCTCCCCTTTACTCCTTCCCATCCCCCCTGTACCCTCAGATCTTTCTGCCCATCCATCCGCCGCACTGTGCTCCGCTCCTAGTTTTCAGTGCCCAAGTGTAAGACGGTCGAGCTTTAATTCAGCGTAAATTCTCTCCATCTCCTAATTCGCGGTGTCAGGTGTAAGACTTTGTCGAGTTGTAATTAAAAAGACTTTTCTTGCACTTTCTTGGCGCGCCCCTACCCCCCCCCTTCCCTCTCCCACTCCCTATTCTCAGACGGGGGACTAAGACAATTCGTGCTCTCTCCCTCCCCCTCCCCTGCGCCTTCCCTCTCCCTCTCCTAGTTCTCAGTGCCAATATTAAAACTTTGTCAGGGATTTCTTTTTTTGCGTGATTCTTTTTTGTACGTTCTTAGCGCGCACCTGCCCCCCCCCTTCCCGCTGCCACTCCCGACAATTCATGCTTCCTCCTTCCCTGCCTCTTCCCTCTGCAAGATCTGCGGAAATAGGAACAAAATGAAAAATGGAACAGAATTTCTTTTTGGAACGCGTTTGCACGCGCAAACAAGGGATGAGGAGAGAAGGGGGGGGGGGAACAGAAGGAAGAGAGGGGGGGCGGGGGCAAAGCACACCCCTCCCCCTTCTTCCCCCTTCCTCTTCCTCCCTCTCTCTCCCTTCTTTCCCCCCGTCTGTTCCCTTTTTTGTCAGGCAAATTTTTTTTTCTCTTTTCATAATTGTCTGACCTTGCGCACGGTGGTCGAGCTATGGCACGTACAGGACGCCGTCGGGGTAGTGAGGCCTTTGTCCTCGTGGCACATTGACTACCGCCCATCCATCCTCCGCAGGGTCGTGCTGGAGCACGGTGATCTGCTCCTAGTTTTTAATGCCTCCAAATGTAAGACCGTCGAGTGGGCCGGATGCTGCGGCAGCCTGAGGGTGCCGTTGCAAGTGTCAAGTGTAAGACTTTGTCGAGTTTTAATTCAGCGTGGACTTTTCTTGCACTTTCTTGGCGCCCCACTCCCCCTGTCCCTTCCCTTTCCTTCTCCCTCTCTTGCTCTCAGTGTCAAGATTAAAACCTTGTCAGGGATCTTTTTTCGCGTGATTTTCCTTGTACACCGGCGAAGCGCCCCTCCCTATGAGTCTTACGCTCAGCGCTGAGAATGGGGAGTGGGAGAGAAAAGTTAAAAAAAATTAAAATTAAAACTCGACAAAGTCTTAGACTAGACAAAGCTGGGTCATATCACAAGAAAAAAGGGGGCGCTAGTTTTTTCCGGGGAAACACACATTTGAAATTTGGCGGCAAATTTATATCTTAGAAACGGGAAAGAGAAAAAGTCTCCCCCTTCCCCTTTCTCTCCCTGCTCTTTGAGCCCCCCGGGCTCAGGGGGCTCAAGTGAGAAAAAGGAAAAAAGAGGGAGGGGGGGGGGCACTCCCCCCCCACACACACAATCTGCCCCTTGCCTTCCTTCTTTTCCCCATGAGCCCCCTGAGCCCGGGGGGCTCAAAGAGCAGGGGACAGAATTGCAACAAAAACTAAGAAGATTCCACTGAGCCCATGGCGGGGAGCACTCCCCCCCCCTGTATGCTCAAATCCTTTCTGCCAAAGAAATAAATACATGCAACGCATCCACTAACCCACCCCGCCCCTCCCCTTTCCTCTTCCTCCCTCCCTCCCCCTTTCACCCCCCGTCTGTTTCCTTTGTTGTCAGGCAAGAATTTTTTTTTCTCTTTTCATATTTTTCTGACCTTGCGCACGGTGGTCGAGCTATGGCACGTAAAGAACGCCGTCGGGGGGGGTGAGGCCTTTGTCGTCGTAGCACATTGACCATTGCCCATCCATCCTCCGCAGGGTCGTGCTGGAAGCACGGTGATCTGCTCCTAGTTTTCAGTGCCCCCCAATGTATGAGCGTCGAGTGGGCCGGATGATGCGGCAGCCTGAGGGTGCCGTTGCAAGTGTCAAGTGTAAGACTTTGTCGAGTTTTAATTTAGCGTGGACTTTTCTTGCACTTTCTTGGCGCCCCACTCCCCCTGTCCCTTCCTTTTCCTTCTCCCTCTCTTGCTCTCAGTGCTAAGATTAAAACCTTGTCAGGGATCTTTTTTCGCGTGATTTTTGTATATTCTTAGCGCGCCCCTACCCTCTCCCTCCCTCTCCCACTCCCTGTTCTCAGACGGGGGACTAAGACAATTCGTGCTCTCCCCCCCCCTCCCCTGCCTCTTCCTCTCTCCCCTCTACTCCTTCCCACCCCCTGAGCCCGGGGGGGCTCAAAGAGCAAGGAGCATAATTGCAACAAAACTAAGTTGATTCCACGAAGCTTTCCCAAGGAAACAACCGTAAGCGTCAATTTGGCGCCAAAATCTACTTGCGCAAAAATAAAATTCCCCAGGGAAGGTGAGAGGGCCGAAAAACATTTTCGTGTGAGTAAAAGGCCCGCAGGTTTCTCCCCGCGGGAAAACGTCCGATTTCTCTGCTAGCCTCCGGAACGGTTCCTGCTAAATTTGGCGCCAAATTGTGCCGTCAGGAGGTAGGCTTGTAGCCCTCCCTCTCACTCTCGTCGCCCCTCTCACCTTTGTCCTCTGCTTATTTATCCCCCCCTCCCCTCGTCCCTTGTTTGCGCGTGCAAACGCATCCCAACATTTTCTTTTCCACTTTTCATATTTTTCTTTTTTTTTGGTCCATCTTGCGCACCGTGCTCCAGCACGACCCTGCGGCGGATGTGTGGATGGTGGTCAATGTATCAGGTTGGACAAGGGCCTCACGACCCCCGACGGCGCTCTGTCCGTGCCCATGGGAGAAGCACGAATAATTATTGTCTTTGTCTCTCCCGTCTGAGAACAGGGGGCGGGAGAGGGAAGCGGTAGGGAGGGGGGGGAAAAAAATTGCAGGCTAAAAAAAGAAAAACCTGGTCTTTGCGTAGCCAAATGGCCGGTTACGACGAGGCTTGGGTGAACGAGGGCGAAACCAAGGACCTATTGTGTGCAAATTGCCTGTGCGTGGTACGCGACATCGTGCAGCACGGCTGCGGCGCCTCGTTCTGCGAAGCCTGCTTTAAGCAAAACCAAGCGACGGGGCGCCCTTGCGCAAATTGTCCTCGCCGAAACTGCTGCTTCTGCAAGTACCACCAGATCTGCCTGTGTATGCATTTACGATATTGGGTATGATTATAGCATTAAGGGAGCTGTTACCTTGTTTAAGAAAGATGTGGGGTCGGCCGTCTGCGACCCGCATTGCTCTAATAAAGCTGCAAAAACTAGGAAGCTGGTGGGCGGGGCTTGCGATTGGTGTGCAATGGATGCGGCATGCCGCAAGGGCTGGGAGTACGTAGGAGCGGTGACCGTAGGACAGCACAGATGTGTGCAGTATTCCTTGCGCAAGCGACTCTAGAGTCTTTTTTTGGCAAATAAGCCGCAACCTGTTTTTCAAACCTCTCTGGGCACTCCCGCACCTCTTCTGTGGCTCCCAAGCACCTGTGCTGAAGCTTTCGTTGATTAAAAACTGTGCTGAAGATTCTGATCGTTTTTCTTGCCAAGGCGCGGGTGGGTGAGCCCCCGGGGGTCTGTGCTGGTGTCACTTGTTGCGCGATCCTCGCATTAGTCTGTGCCTGGCTTCTCTTGGAACATTGTAAGCTCTCTCCCTGACTTCTGCAACGCATAATTACAAATCTCTAGCCCCGAGAAAAAACAAACAAGCTGGATTTTGCGCGCGTGTGTGTAGAGGTGCCGCTCTCCAAGAGTTTGCAAACGAAAAGAAAAAAAAAAGATTCTTTTAATTAATAAAAGCTTTTGTACCAAAGTCAGACCGTTAAGTCAGACCGTTTGGCGCGGGCTGCAGAAAAACACAGCTCGCGGATTGATTGGAGAAAAACACGTCCAAATTAACAAACTTCCCCCCGCAGTTTCTTTTTGTACTTTAGGCAGGGTATTGGCGAAGGGCGGGGGTCGGCCTGCCGTCGGACCCCTCAACATTCCTCTGCGCGCAGACACGCCGGATCGAGGCGTACATGGCCGAAATTAGAGATTTGGAGGCAGAGCAGGAAAACGTCGTAAAATACTGGGTGCTCTGAAAATGTTGCTGCAACAAATGTCCGTGGCTGCCCGCCGAGTTAGGGGCAGCGGCCCGGCTGCTGGCCAGCGCCGCGTAGAATTCCGCTGGTTTTTCGCACTGGGGCCAATGTCCACTCCTCTCTTCTTCCCCTTCCCTTCCCCTCCTCCCCCCTCCCTCCCCACTGTCCTCTGCAAAAAAGGGGAGGGGGAGAAGAGAGAAGGGGACGAGAGAAAAATGGGACGTATTACCCTGCGGGGCAATTTAGAGCCTTAGATCCTTAGTAGCGTGCGAGCGCAGCTTTTGGGCGGCGGAGCACAGGCTCG
Organism: Paulinella micropora; assembly: GCA_019918135.1. Taxonomy (NCBI): domain Eukaryota; phylum Cercozoa; class Imbricatea; order Euglyphida; family Paulinellidae; genus Paulinella; species Paulinella micropora. The sequence continues at coordinate 24,431 of WBZZ01000399.1, forward strand.
GACAAGGCTAGCACGGCTCGAATAGGCTTAGCATGGCTGGGAGGGCTCCAAGCTGCGCCCTGGCGCACTCACACTCCTACTACTAGGGATCTAAGGCTCTAATTTCATTTTTCCCCCGAGGCAATTTTTTTAGGATCGTTCCCTCCCCTTCTCTTCCCCCCCCCTCCCCTTCCCCACCGTCCTCTGACAAAAAAGGGGAGGGGGGAGAGGAGGGAGAGGAGAGAAGGGGACGACAGAAAAATGGGACGAGTTTCCCCACGGGGCAATTTAGAGCCTTAGATCCTTAGTAGCGTACAAGCGCAGCTTTTGGGCGGCAGAGCACAGGTTGGGCGGGGCTAGACACAAGCTCGGGCGGGCCTAGCACGGCTCGGACGGCTCCGAGCTGCGCCCCGGCGCACTCACACTCCTAGGGATCTAAGGCTCTAATTTCATTTTTTTCCCCCGAGGCCATTTTTTTAGGATCGTTCCCTCCCCTTCTCTCCCCCCCCACTCCCCTCCCCACCGTCCTCTGACAAAAAAGGGGAGGGGGGGAGAGGAGGGAGAGGAGAAAAGGGGACGACAGAAAAATTGGACGTATTTCCCCGTGGGGCAATTTAGAGCCTTAGATCCTTAGTAGCGTGCGAGCGCAGCTTTTGGGCGGCAGAGCACAGGCTCGGGCGGGGCTAGCACAAGCTCGGGCGGGCCTAGCACGGCTCGGACGGCTTCAAGCTGCGCCCAGGCGCACTCACACTCCTAGGGATCTAAGGCTCAATCACGAGCATTTAGGATCGTTCCTCCCTTCTCTCCCCCCCACCGTCCTCTGACAAAAAAGGGGAGGGGGGGAGAGGGAGAGGAGAGAAGGGGACGAGAGAAAATGGGACGAGTTTCCACGCGGGGCAATTTAGAGCCTTAGATCCTTAGTAGCGTGCGAGCGCAGCTTTTGGGTGGCAGAGCATAGGCTCCGGCGGGGCTAGCACAAGCTCGGGCGGGCCTAGCACGGCTCAGACGGCTCCAAGCTGCGCCCAGGCGCACTCGCACTCCTAGGGATCTAAGGCTCTAATTTCATTTGTAAATGGCAGCGAGTGCCAAAGACAGCGACAGTGCCGCCTCTCTGACGCTAACTGCGTCACAACATGGCGCAGACGGCTTTTTGCATCTAAGCCTGCGCGAGGCAGGCCGCTGTTTAGAGGTTAAAGCGACGACCCGAGAATGCGGCGCTCGTACCGGCAGCACCACCTAGCCCGGCGCGCAGGCCCTTTGGCAGGGAAGCATTAGAGCTGAGGGCGACGTGGACGAAGACGAGTTACGCGCCGCGGTAGCTTCGCTGGGCTCGGGTCTCCTGCCGGTGCCGACAGCGATGCGGTGCTGTGCTTAAGTCTGCAAACTTGTTTTTTGAATCAACGTACATCAGCAGCGAAAGAAATTTGTCAGGCTGGTATGGTTCTTTTCTGCCATGCTCCTCTATACACAAAGATCGCTACGAAATATTGCCCGATGGTAATGTGAAGCTCGTCTGGGTGATAACCTGCAACAATGAAGAAGACGAGCCGCAAGCAATAAAGATATTACAAGACAGACAAACAGGAATGTACGTCTGCTTCGCCAACGGCGCGCCGAGATGGGTGGTGGGCACTGCGCGAGTCAGAAAACAGGAAGGACAGTGAGCAAAAAAGACGACAACAAAGGGAACAGACGGGTGGAGGAAGAAAGGGTGAGGGAGGAAAAGGAAGGGAGGAAGAAGGGGGCGGGATGTGCATCCCCCCGTCTCCCCTTTCGCCCCTCTTTTCCCTCTGTCCCCTGCTATCTCCCTCTTCCCCTCGTCCCTTGTTTGCGCGTGCAGAGGGAAGAGTCAGGGAAGGAGAAAGCACGAATTGTCTTAGTCCACTGTCTGAGAATCGAGAGCGGGAGCGGGAGAGGGAGGGCAGGGGCGCGCTTCGCCGGTGTACAAAAAAATTAAAAAAATCCATGACAAAGTTGTAATCTTGGCACTGAAAACTAAGACAGGAAGGGCCCGGGGGATTAATGGAGGCGTTGCATGTATTTATTTTGTTTGTAGCTTCTGTGCCCTCCCCCTCCCCCCTGCTCCTTGAGCCCCCCCGAGCTCAGGGAGAGGGAGGGTAGGGGCGCGCTACAAATGTAAAAAAATTTAATAACAAAATTTACTGACAAGATTTCAATCTCGGCACTGAGAACGTGTATAGGGAGGGGCGCTTCGCCGGTGTAAACAAAATTAATAAAAAGAAATACTTGACAAAGTTTTAATCTTCGGCACTGAAAACTAAGAGAGGAAGGGGCCGGGGAGGATCAATCTGTCTTCCCCTCCTCCTTGCCCCCGTCGGCAAGAGGGGTGAGGGGAGGGTGGCAGAAAGGATTTGAAAATACGGGGGGAGTGCCCCCGCCATGGGCTCAGTGGAATCTACTTAGTTTTTGTTGCAATTCTGCCCCCTGCTCTTTGAGCCCCTCGGGCTCAGGGGGGTCAGAGAGGGGGAAGAAAAGAAAAGCGAGGGGGGGGGGAGAGAAGGAAGAGGGGAGTGCCCCCCTCCCTCTCTCTCCTCTTCCTCCCTTCCATCTCTTTCTCTCTCTCCCAAAGTTCGTGCACGTTTTCCCGGGGAGACGCACAGAACCTTATTCCCTTTGCAAAAGAGCGGGCCGGCCGGTTCATTTTGGTACCAAATTGGGCGCGTTTTGCGCCTGGTGGCGGCGGTCAGAAAGTGCGAAAAAAGAATACGATGAATTAAAGCTCGACGGTCTTACACTTTTCCACTGAACTAGTTCGCAGTACCAAAATTAAAACTTTGTCAAGGATTTTTTTTTATTAATTTTTTTTGTTCATTCTTCCTGCTTGTGGCGCGCATGCCCTCAGCGGGTTAAGGGTTTAATTACAGATCTTGCGCGGGTTTCAGGCCTTG
>WBZZ01000400.1:12500-34782 GCA_019918135.1 Paulinella micropora
ACTCCCTCCATCCCCCTCAGCACCCCCCACAGCCATGCCACCGAGCCTCTGCATACTCAGCAACAGCTGCTTACGTCTCCCCTCATGCATGGGGCAATCCCATAAGAAGTGCGCAAGGGACTCATTGACATCATCATGACAACAGAAGCAGCGAGGGGACATGCCACTGACCAACTTGCTGCGGTACAACCGAAGGCGGTTGTTGCAGCTGAGCAACCTTCTCCGAAGCAGATTATAATGCGCATCATCAAGGGCTACCCATCTTGGGAACTCCTTAGTTCCAAAGACTTGTCTTAGGATGACTCGCAGGCCATCAGTAAGATCGCTGCCTGCCTCTCGCTTGTCCCACATCAGTTGCTGCACCATCTTGACGTCCTGCTGAAGGGCCCACTTGTCCACAGTCGAACACCAACCCTCGAGGTCCTTCTCTGAGCCATTTAGGAGCTCCTGAAGCCCTTGTTGTAGATCCATTGAGTCCCTGATAGCGCCTTCGGCCTCCGCAGTCCAGTCGGATTTGACTTGAGATGCGATGACAGGAAATCGCTTCTCCGGTAGAACACGCAGCCGTCCATAGAACTTCAGTTGCGCCGCCCGCCGCAAACGCTCCGCACTCAAAGAGCGCGCCAGAAAGAGTGTAATCCACTTGCTTGTCTTAGGGCTGATGCCGAGAATCATCCTCATGGGGCGCAGCATTGCTGCCTCCAGCTTGGTGAGCTGCGATACGGGGGCACGCCAGACATCGAAGGCGTACTTCAGCTTGGCTCCCACAAGTTGATTCCAGCACATGAGACGATACCTAGCTTGTATCTCACCTGCACCACAAAGAGTACCAACCTGCGGTGGCGACTTCAGTGACACGCGTAGCCCGCAGGGCCTGCTCCTTCCACTTCAGGTCGTCGGTGATAACCACTCCCAGGTACTTGTACTGACTGGTGACACAAAGCTTCTGGCCGCGAAACCACACCACGGGCTCACCTCGCTCCCTGATACTTGGTCGTTTCGCCTTGCTCGACGTGTAAATGGGCATGATTTCCGTCTTGCCGGGCTTCAAGTTGACTTCCAGCCGGTAATCTTCCGCGAACTTGGCCACAACATTGACCATCTTCTGGAGCTCGGTGCGACTGTGAGCGATGAGGGCCACGTCGTCCGCGTATAGAAGTGCCTTGATGTCGTTCAGCCGCTTCACATCCGTGATCTTGAGGGCACTCGCCAGCCGATCACACAGCTCATCCATAAAGACGTTGAAGAGTGTGGGAGAGAGAGGGGACCCCTGTTGGACGCCTACACCCTCCAGTACTTCGGGGGTGAGTGCTCCATCAACTAGCACTTGCGACGAAGTCTGCTCGTAGCACCTGCGTAGCGTGCGCCAGAACTTGCCCCTTACACCCAGCTTCCAGAGCCTCTCAAATAGACCATCTCTCCAAACAGACGGGAAAGCCTTGCGTAGATCGACGAACAGGACATACGACTCCCGCTTCTGCTGCTGACGCCCCTTCAACCTCTGCCAAAGGGTAAAGACCTGATCCGTAGTGCGACGCCCCGGGCGGAAGCCTCCCTGCTCTGGACGTAGCTTATCCGGGCCATCCACGAAGAGCGTTAGACGAGTAGCTAATAAGGACAGATACAGCTTACCAAGGCAACTAATAATCGAGATATCCCTCCAGTTGTCAGGATCCGTAGGATCCCCACCCTTGGGGATATTGACGATGATTCCCTTGCCCCAAGCTTTTGGAGTCCTCTCGGCTTCTCGAATCCAGTTGAAGTACTGCGTTAAGTAGCCATTGATGTAGGGGCCGCCATACTTGAGCATCTCGTTCTTCACTTTGTCCTCGCCACAAGCTTTGTGGTTATTCAGGGCACGTTGCCTTGCAAGGACCTCCTCTTGCGTGAACGGCTTGTCCAGCTCTTCGCAAGTGTCTTCACCTACTTCGTGCTCCTTCATAGCCCGGGCCACCTCATCTCTGAAGCGATCGTTCCAGTGGAACTGCCGCTTAGCTTCGGCTTCCTCCCACTCCAACGAGCCTGCTTCTGCACAGCACTCCACCACAACAGCCGCACTTGCCGGATTTTCCCGTGGCTTCACCGAATTTTCCGAATTTCCTCCCACCGAGCGACCTTTTCCGGCAGCGTACACGCCAGTGAGCCATCCTCCCTTTGCACCGGCGCGGAGACCTTCGTTCTGCGTGCCCCGCCAAGCCGCTTCGCGAGTAGCCAAAAGCGCTTTGAGGATTGCTCGCGTTGACATTTGACCGCTTCTTCCTGCACTTGCTTGAAGGAGGCGGACTTCTTGGCCCGAGTTACCTTCCGAATTTGCTTGCGGAGCCGTAGCCAATTCAGACGGGCTTCCGCATTCGATTCATCCCTCCTGTATGCTGCGTAGGCCTCCCGGCGCTGTTGAATGAGCTCCTTTAGCTCCCCGTCGAACCAATTGTTGGTGAAACGGGGTCGTATACATCTGGAGCCAAGGACCCGGTGCGCCGCCATTCGGAAGGACTGCGCCACTCGCTCGGTGACGTCATCTACCACCCGTTGGCTGTCGGCACCACCCGATAGGTCAAGCTCAGGCAGCTGATGCACTCCAAGCTTCTGTAGGCAATGCTGGAATACGTCATCGAACTTGTCGCGTAGATAATCCAGCGCTTGCTTCGCAGCGTGATCATTACCCGAGACACCAGCACCAATAAGCTTATCAACACGAAAGGACCTGTAAGGTTTCGCAGCCCGCTTTGGCCGGCGCTGGCCGCTCCACGTCAGTTCGGCCCATACTGCCTTGTGGTCCGTATCAAGATCATCTTCGCATACTCCGAACTTTGCTCCAGATGCCAAGCCAGGCGACGCGCAGATGTAATCGAGGAGGTGCTTGCCTGTGCCCATGCCGCGCTGCTCACGCCGGGACCACCAGTAGGACCCTTCCACTGGGCACGAGAAGCCGCTCAGATTTCGCAGGCCCGAAGCGACGAGGACAGCCGCGAGTCTCTTGCCGTTCTCCGAACGTACCGGTGCTCCCTTATCATCGACCTCCCCGTGCTGACCGACGATGCCCTCCTCTTTTCGGCTGCATGCCGGCCCGAGCTTCGCGTTGGCATCCGCCACCGTGACCACAAGACCTTTGGCTCCAAAAAAAGCTATAGCTGCCTGCCAGGCCGCATACGCCTCTGACGACTCTTCTTCCTGCGTTTCCTGGGGAAAGTAGCCGTTGCCCACATAGATATCCTGAGCGCCGGTAACACCCGAGGCGATACGCAGCCACACTTGCTGCCGGTGGTCGACGGGGGCTGACACCAGGTTGCAATACGGACCAAGGAAGTTAGCCACCGCGAATAGAACCCCACCCTTGCAGCGATTTTTCTCGCTGACCTCCGCAGGTTTTCCAAAAATCCGGAATCCATCCAGGCTGCATTTGGAAAGTTGCTTCTTGCCCATGCGGTGCTCCTGAGCCCCGATGACTAGCCAGCCCTCGTGCTTGTAGAATGATGCCCATTCCGCCGTGCCTTCGTTGTCGTATCCCGTTTTACCCTGCCAGTTGTGACTCGCGACGAGTAGCTTGAAGCCGGTATCGAACTGCTTGGAGCGGTGCTTCTTGGCTCGTTTCCGGACCCGACGGCCGCGCTTGGCTTCCGCCCTCGTGCTGCCCCCCTCTGCAGGTGCTTGCGCAGGTTGGTCCCCCACTGCACTGGCCGCCGAATGCAGGGGCACCACATGCACATCAGCACACTCAGACACACACTTAGGTGCATCGGCAGCCAATTCCGAAGACACCACCTGCACATCATCGACACATTCTTCATGCAGAGGCAAGACGCGATATCCCGTCGCAGCTTCCTCCTTCCGGACCGCCGCTTCCCCACGCAGATGGATGCGAATAAGCCTTCGGACACGTTCCCTGTCCCTGAACCTGCGCCCAAGGGCCACATTGACCCCTCTGCCGAAGAATTTGAGATGTTTGAGTTGCTGCAACGCCGTCTGCCTGCTGTCATCGTCCTCGTAGACCAGCTCCAGGTGACGAGACATTCGCTGGCCTTGCCACTCCATTACCGGGACCACCAGACCAAGACCGCTCATTTTGGAGGCGATCTCCTGTAGATTGGCGCGTTCTGAGAGCCCCCAGACAATCAGATTACGCCCGTCCTTGTCGTACCGATCTACCCGCCGGTACCGTCGAGGCGGCGGTGCCATCTGCCATATAGCGCCGCTCGCCTTATGTTGAAGCGCCGACCCGTGTGCCAGGTTTGGGGAGGAAGGATGAGGCGCAGCTAAGATAGCCTCTCCACGTGGTTCAGGAATTCCGTCATATACTGGGACATCGGGCCAGAGCGTCGAAGAGGCATTCCCACGGGGATTGTCCAGGTCTTCGGCGATTCTACCTTGTCCCATAAGGGCCACAGTGGTAGCTCCGTGCTTCGCGTATTTGTAATCTATTGAGAGTAGTAGACGGCAAATGTCGCTGGCCATCACCGCCGCGCCTCTTTACGCCGAGGAAAGCGCCCGTCCATGCAAATAGCATCGGCGGTATCTGTAACACACACTACACGCATTTCCGCCGGTGTCACTGGACGCTGCCGCGTCGCTTCGTGCCCTTCGGCGCCCGCCAGCACCCCCAGCGTCGCCAGAACCTGCCTCACGCACTACACACACTCTCCATCGCATCGCCAACGCCTCTACTCTCATGCCTTATGGACTTTCAGCTGCTCCTAACAATACACATCATGAGGTACGGGTGTCCCCGAGTGGAGCCAGATCGGACGGCGTGCCGCTGAAACTCCTTCCCCCACGTGGGTATAGAAGGCGCGAACCTAGCGGTACCTATAGGGTCTTACAGACAAGTATAGTAATCCCAGCCGAAGCTGCTCAGTTAGAAATGCAACGGTGGAGGGTGTGAATGCATGGGGCAAGGCACGGCAACGCAGCAAGGCACTGGCAAGGCATTGCGACCGACTGAAGCCCCTCTCCAACGTGCGCTCATCATGTGTTCCAGTTAGGCAACCCCGAAGAAGCGAAGATAGGGAGGAGACAAAACCCAGATAGGATGAAGATAGGATTAACATGAAGCCGAAATGGAGCCGAGTTGGAACAGGTCAACTCAGCCCCATCTCGGCTCAATGTGAATCCTATCTTCAACCCATCTCGGTACTGTTTCCTCCGAATGCTCACCTCAACAAGATCACCAAACCGGAACTGGAAGCCCCCAGGCATTTACTCGGCAGGAAATTCGGCGAAAATGGGCTAACCAGGAAACCAGACCCAAACCAACAGCCAAGAAAAACGAGCCAACCAACAATCCAACAGACAACCCCACAACCTGCCTGGCCGAACCCCTACCGAGTAAATCCCCAGTTGAGAGTTGCGCATATCCCGGTGACCGCCCTCCCCAAGCGGTCACCTTCGTGGGGAGAGGCCCAACCACCTCCTCTTCCCATGGAGTGCCATCTTGTGCACCCCCCAGAGTAATAATAATAATAATAATAATAATAATAATAATAACAATAATAATAAATAATGAATAATAATAATAATAATAATAGACTTATCAGTCAATTGGCCTTTGATACTGTCGGACATGTGCCTCCATTGGTAGCACGGGCCGTTCGGTGACGCGGCTCCGCTCCAAAGACTCGACTGGCGTGCAATTGCAAATGAGCGTGCTGTGCATGTGCAAGTGGGTGCAAGGAGTGAGAGGAGTTATCTGCCGAGAAGAAGTCCGCGACGCTGCGCTGACCTCCACCTACAACAGATCTAGCCAGACATTCTACCTGACTAGGCCTTCCCTCCTCCTTCTACCCACCTCCTGAACGACCGTGAGGTCGATCACCACCTCCTCCTCCTCCGCCCCCTCTGCCTCCCTGATCTGCGCCTCCAACTCCTCCCACTCCTTCCAGATGGTGGCAACAAACCTTCCTAACTCCTCCTCCACCTCTTCTGGGACAGGGATAAACAAAACGCCGAGCATCGCCGCCATCTTTTCATCCTCCCCCTTCAGCCATTCCTCTTTGAAGAGCTTCATCTCCTCCTCCGCCTCCCGCAGTTCCCTGTGATAAAGCCCTCCTCGATTCAGCATGAGGGGCTGCCGGGCTTGCGCCTCATCGATAAACTTAAACAGTGCCTCACGAGAGCTCGCAAACGTTGGGCAACGCAGCAGGAAGTGACGTAACGACTCGTTAACCTCAGTGCCACACAAGGCGAAACAGCTTGAGCAGTCCGGCGAGCATGAGCCAAATTTGGATCGGTAGAGGCGAAGGCGATTGTTGCAGCTCAACAATCGCCTTCTGATAAGGTTGTGACTTCCCCCCTCCAGCGCCCGCCAACGTGGGAAAGCAGAGCGGGAAGACATCTGGCTAAGCAGCACCCTAAGCCCATCAGAGGGCTTAGCCTGCCGCTCCCAGCCAGCTACTTCCTGCCGGACAGACCATTGCTTTACCACCTCGTTCCAGTTCGCCAGAGCGGCCCGCCAGTCCTTATCATCTACCGTGCCATCTTCGTTCACGACCCGCTTGAGCGCATCCAAGCCCTCCCGCAGCCTGTGATCTGCTAAGATCAAATTTTCCGTATCTTCCTTCCATTTGCACCGACCCGTGTTGTAAAGCCTGCGTGTTAGCGCTGTGTTGCCCAGTAACTCGATGCGCCCTAGGAACCGAAGCCGGGCCGCCTTGGCAAGGATGCTAAAACTCGGCGTGCGGCCTAAACCCCTGGTGATGCAGCCGCTTGTGCGCGTACCAACACCCAAGATGACCCGCAGGGGCGCTACCAACGCGCCCTCCAGCTTACTCAGCTTGTTGGCGCCCGGCAGATCCCAAAAAGCCGATGCGTAAAGCAACTTTGCGCCAACCATTTGCTGCCAATTCATCAGCCGAAGACGCGCTGGAACTTCATGGGCAATCCAGAGGGGGTAGTAGGCAGCCGTTCCCACTACAGTGATTTCCGCCGCCCGCTTCGCTTGCGGTTTATCGGAGAGGGTGTCCGTGAGCAGAACTCCCAGGTATTTGTAGTGGTCGGTGACGTTGAGAACCTTGCCCCGGAACCTCACGCATGGGGGCGACTTTTTTGACTTGGCGTGCCCGTATATCGGCATGACTTCCGTCTTGCCCGGTTTCAGGTTGATTTCAAGCCGATAGTCCTCCACGAATGTCGCCACGACATTTACAATCTGTTGAAGCTCCGTGACACTATGCGCAATTACCGCAACGTCGTCGGCGTAAAGCAGGGTCCGTATGTCTTCGATGCGGTTGAGGTCCTCGATCTCCAACTCTTTCGCGATTCGGACCGTTAGCTCATCCATGAAGACGTTGAACAGCGACGGTGACAACGGCGACCCTTGCTGAACTCCCATCTCTTCCAGCACTTCACCAGTGAGTTCGCCATCGACTAGCACTCGCGATGACGTTCTTCGGTAAAAACGCCGCAGAATGCGATAGAACTTGCCCTGTACCCCCATCTGGGTTAGCCTCTGAAACAACCCGGCCCGCCAAACCGTAGGGAATGCCTTTCTCAGATCCACGAACAAAACGAAAGAACGGAGGCCAGCTTGTTGTCTAAGGCGCAGACGCTCCTTAAGGACAAAAATCTGGTCCCCCGTACTACGTTTTGGCCGGAACCCACCCTGCTCTGGGCGAAGCCTGCCCGGCTGATCGATGAAAGCCGTAAGCCTCGCCGCCATAAGGGACAGATACATCTTACCCAGACAGCTCAGAATCGCGATGTCTCTCCAATTTTCCGGATCGGTTGGGTCGCCTCCTTTTGGGATGTTGACGATAATCGCTTTGCCCCAGTCGCTGGGGGTGTATTCGCACGATTTCAACCAGTTGAAGAAGCGCACCAGAAAGCTCACAATCCGCGTGCCTCCGTACTTGAGCATCTCGTTCTTGATCTTATCCGGTGAGCACGCTTTGTGATTCTGGAGATTTTCCTGGCAGAGCTCCACTTCCTTCTCGGTGTAATCATAGTCCAGCGGGCCCGTCTCAGTCCGGATCTCCTCGGCTTGCGCCATGGCCTCGAATTGGTCGCGCAGGTTGTCGTTATACTGGAAGGTTTCGCGGGCCTTCCGCTCGGGCTCAATCCGCGCTGCTTCCTCATCGGAACCGACTTCCTCTACACATGCATCCTCCAAAAACTGGTTTTCTTTGGGGACCACCATACGTCGGCGGTATTCTTCCCATTCTTGCAGTTTTTCCCGGAGTGTGCATGCCAGAGTGCCATCGGGCTTCCGAACAGGAGCAGAAGCTTTGGACCGCCGAACCCCGCCCAAACGCTTTGACAGCTTCCAGTACGTGGCCATGGTAGCGCTCCTGAAGTTGGCAGCGGTGTCATTCTGGACCCGCTTCCACGCTTGCTCCTTCTTCTCCTTGCATAACCTTCTGACCGCCTTCCTCGCTTCTTTATATCTTTGCCAGGCCTCTCGGTTGGCCTCATTCCTTCGCCAGAGGCCGTATGCCTCTCTCCGTCGCGCAATCGCTTCCCTAAGACTCTCATCAAACCATGCATTAGTAAACCCTGGCCTAATCACCCGAACTCCCAAGACCTTCGCGGCTGCGCCCGTGAAAGCTCGGACCACTAAGCTAGCGACCCTATCTACCTCCTGCTGAAGCTCATCCGGGTCCTCCACTGCTGATAGATCTGGGAGGCCATCTGGCAACAGCCCCGATATACCAGCTGCAAAGGTCTCGTCGTACTTCAACCTAAGCTTAGACAGCTCACTCTCCTTACCCTCAACTACCCTGCCTATCAAGCGCTCTGCCTTGAATGCTTTGTACCTCTTTACCTGCTTTTTGGGGGGTGGCTGTCCCCCCCAGACCAGTTCCGCCCACACAGCTTTGTGGTCGGTATCAAGGTCTACCTCGTCGACGCCGAAGCTCGCCTCCTCCGCCAGCTCGGAAGAGACGCAGATGTAATCCAGCAGATGCCTTCGTCCACCTACATTTTCCTGCCTAGACCACCAATATTTGTCCCCCCGTGGTTGCGAAAACCCACTGAGATTGCGCAACCCCGTGGCAACAAGCATCGCAGCCAGCAACTCACCATTCTCACTCCTAACCCCTCTACCCCTCTCATCTATCTCGCCAAAGAGGCCCACCACTCCCTCCTCCCGCGCTATTCTGGCGGGCCCCAGCTTAGCATTAGCATCACCAACCGTAACCACATGACCTTTGGTGGCGAAGTAGGAGACGGCCGCCTGCCACGCCTCATAGGCTGCAATAGATTCCTCTCGTTGATTTTCTTGGGGGAAGTAGCCGTTGCCGACGAACACATCCGACGCCGTCGCGCTCCCAGACGACAGCCTCACCCACAATTGCTGTGGGTGTGGAACAGGCGCCTGTACAATGGTAGCGCACGGTGCCAGATAGTTGGCCACCAACGTCAAGACTCCCCCCAAGAGACGCGAGCCCGCACCAGTTGCAGCCGCTTTGCCGAGGACTGCGAAGCCGTCGACTTGGAGCTTCTCCACCTTCTGCGACGATAGGTTGTGCTCCTGGACTCCGACGATCACCCAGCCTCGCTCCTTGTAGTGCTCCGGCCATTCCCCAAAGCCTGGGCTATCCGCACCCACTTTGCCTTGCCAATTATGTGAGGCCACCCTCAGTGGGAAGCCTTTCACAAATTGGGAAGAACGAAGCTGATGCCGATGCCTGCGCTTCGGTTGAGCCCGCCTGGAGCCCTCCGCCACCCTCCACGGCCCATCCTGCACCCTCCGCCCCAGCTCCTCCAGCTCCCGCATCCCGCCCCACTCCGCCAAGGGAGATTCACCGCTTGAGGCTTCGCCCTGGGGCTCGTCGACTTCCACGTCGAGCACCCAGTAGCCAAATCCCTGCTTGCGAAGCTCCCTCTGCATCTCTACATACTGGGCACCCCCCCGTGCAGCCCGCTGCTTCTCTCTTTCCCGGAAAGTCCTACCCGTCGCAACGTGAACCTTTCCCGTGAAGAACTTACGCTCCCGCAGCAGCCGCACCATCTTCTCCGCCTCCTCACAAGACGCACATTTAATCCGCAAATGTCGCCCACTACCTCTGCCCGCGAATTCCACCTCGACTTCCCCGAGACCGAGAATTCGGAGCTCTCGCGCCATGACCACTGTCTGAGAGACATGCGATAGCCCCCATACTATGCAACATCTCTTATCCAGCTCATTTCGTACCTTCCTCCGCCACCTCCTCGGTGGCGGTACCGCTTGCCACACGCCGTGACCAGACCTTTCCGGACGTGACTTCTCTTCCGAGGTTGGGGAGGGTGATCGAGATGCAGCAGGATTGCTGGCTCTACGTGATTCAGGTTGCCCGTCAGGTACGCGAGCACTCGACCACCCCACCCCGGCCGAGTAGCCATCGCCACCCGCAGGCGCACTCCCACGGGGAACGTCTAAACCTGAAGGATTACCGCCTTGACCCATAGGGCCAGCACTAGCGGCCGCGCTCTTCGCATAAGAACCTGACATAAGTGGTATGGGACCCCGGTGCCGCATTGATCGAGTTGTAAACTCGATAAATGAGGACCCAGGTGGGGTTATTTAAAGCTCAACCCTTAAAAAGCATACGTGTACGTATGTATAGGAATACACACAAACACTCACCTGCATCCGTAACCAGGCACGAGGCAGACCCGCTGTGCATCATCGAGGTAGGTGTCGTGGCAAACCACCCTGCGTCCGATAAACGCTGCAAGTGAGTCATCTACCGAGAGCACAGAGTGACAGGCCCGTGCACGTGTACCCACCACCCCATAACCCTCCGCCAGAGCAACCCCATGGCATCCGCAGGATGAGCACGAAGAGTGCTGAGAGAGAGGGTGAGCCAGGAGCCCCGCTCCGGTCCGTCGTTACTTTGGTCATTTAGTCGTTTCAAGGCTTGTGGTAAGGTGTAGGGCCTCTCGCCTTCGTACAAACTCCGACCGACAGTAGTTTGGTTGACCATCCTTCGCGGTGACCCTCTGAACACAACCCCTCCCCCAGTGCCCACCCCTTGTGATTCCAGAGGCCACCCCGAGCCAAGAGCCATGAGTATGATGAGCAACTCACATGAGTTACTCTCAGTAATTGGGACCCGTCTCATAAATCAATGGAACGCTTATCGTGCGCCCCTCATAGGCTCAGCCCGCCCATGTGAAAGCTAGGCCTCGCCCAAAGCAAAGCAAAGCAAAGCAAAAAAAAAAAAAAAAAAAAAAAAAAAAAAAAAAAAAAAAAAAAAAAAAAAAAAAAGAGAGAGAGAGAGAGAGAGAGAGAGAGAGAGAGAGAGAGAGAGAGAGAGCGAGAGCGAGGCCGCCGTGGCTCGCCCGCAATCCAGCTGGGTGCACCTCGTCACAACCACTCATCGGCGTGAGCTCATAGCTGTGTGCGACATAGGTACAAGAGCAAGAGGAGAAACAGTGTGCCAGCGTGGATGTGTGGGTGAGGCAGTGCGGTGAGGCAAAGCAGCGATGCCAGTCGAATCCCTGGAGACGGAACCTAGCATCAAAAACATCGTATAAGTCTACCCCAGGCCTCCATCCACCGAGTGGTGAGCTCGATAAAAGAAGACCCGAGTGGGGTTATTTAAAGCTCAACCCTTAAAAAAGCATAAACATGTACGCCGCCAGGAACCCAACAACAATAACATAGCAGCCAGGAACCCAACAACAACAATAACATAGCAGCCAGGAACCCAACAACAATAACATAGCTTCCGTAACCAGCCTTCAGGAACCCGCCTCAGTTACCCGCCCCCGTAACCAGGCCAGAGACGTGACGTACTATGCATCATTGAGGTGTCGTGGCAAGCCACCCTGCGTCCGATAGAAGCTACAAAGAGTCATCTACCGAGAACACTAAGTGACAGGCCCGGTCACATGCACCCAACACGTCCCGACCCTCCGCCAGAGCATCCCCATGGCATCCGCAAAGTGAGCACGAGGGGTTCTGGGAGAGAGGGTGAGTCAGGAGCCCCGCGTCCAGGCAGTCGCTACTGTGGCAGTTGAGTGATTTCAAGGCTTGTGGAAATGTGTGGGGCCTCTCGCCTTCATACCCACTCATACCGACAGTAGTTTAGTTAACCAACCTGTCCAGTGACCCACTGAGCCCAACCCCCTCCCTCAGATAACCCCCACCCCCGCACTCACCCGAGTGATACCAGAGGCCACCCCGAGCCAAGAGCCGTGAGCGTGGTGAGAGAGCTTCTCTCAGTAAAAGTTCCCGTCTCATGAATCAGTGGAGCACTGATTATGTACCCTCATAACAAGCTGCCAACGGCCCCAACCCCGCCGTGTGGCGGTGCACCCAACCATGTATTGGTGCCCCCCAAAAATAATAATATAATAATAATAATAATAATAATAATTACTATATCTGCGTACTGATGCAGCTAATGGCATATCCTCAACGGACATAAGCCTCCAATACCCTTGTTCGAGGTCCTCCACCCCCCCGTGTCAGTCTCTCGCCTGATGATCGGGGCCACCGATGGAGCTCCTGAGGGCAAGACTGCACTAAGCCGAGGTTATTCCGCAGTCCCAGCAACCTCTTGCAAGACGTCACCGAAGGTGCAAGTGCATACACCAAGCGCGGTTGCTAGAGCTGCCTCGAAACCCCACCCATAACAATCTGGTGTCTGCTGGGTCCTGGGCTATCAACCAGCATATGTGGAGTTAATAATAATAATAATAATAATAATAATAATAATAATAATAATAGTGCTTCTCTGTCAATGGCTGATGCATTTCTGCACATGCGCCTCCATCGTCTCACCCGTGAGGGGAGTACGAAGAATTGACGATAGGCTCTAATGACACCCCCGCAAGGGCAGTTCCAACACTTCCAGACGGACCGGTATGTTCAATGAAAATACTGGTGGCACCGACGGGAATCGAACTGGCGACAGGGCCCAGATGGTAGAACTTGACCACTGGGCTATCACGGTGTCCATAATAATAATAATAATAATAATAATAATAATAATAATAATAATAATAATAATAATAATAATAGTGCTTCTCTGTCAATGGCTGATGCATTTCTGCACATGCGCCTCCATCGTCTCACCCGTGAGGGGAGTACGAAGAATTGACGATAAGCTCTAATGACACCCCCGCAAGGGCAGTTCCAACACTTCCAGACGGGCCGGTATGTTCAATGAAAATACTGGTCCAGACGGATCGGTATGTTCAATGAAAATACTGGTGGCACCGACGGGAATCGAACTGGCGACAGGGCCCAGATGGTAGAACTTGACCACTGGGCTATCACGGTGTCCATAATAATAATAATAATAATAATAATAATAATAATAATAATAATAATAATAATAATAATAATAATAATAATAATAATAATAATAATAATAATAATAATAATAGACTTATCAGTCAATTGGCCTTTGATCCTGTCGGACATGTGCCTCCATTGGTAGCACGGGACCGTTCGGTGACGCGGCTCCGCTCCAAAGACTCGACTGGCAGTGCAATGTGCAAATGAGCGTGCTGTGCATGTGCAAGTGGGTGCAAGGAGTGAGAGGAGTTATCTGCCGAGAAGAAGTCCGCGACGCTGCGCTGACCTCCACCTACAACAGATCTAGCCAGACATTCTACCTGACTAGGCCTTCCCCTCCTTCTACCCACCTCCTGAACGACCGTGAGGTCGATCACCTCCTCCTCCTCCTCCGCCCCCTCTGCCTCCCTGGTCTGCGCCTCCAACTCCTCCCACTCCTTCCAGATGGTGGCAACAAACCTTCCTAACTCCTCCTCCACCTCTTCTGGGACAGGGATAAACAAAACGCCGAGCATCGCCGCCATCTTTTCATCCTCCCCCTTCAGCCATTCCTCTTTGAAGAGCCTCATCTCCTCCTCTGCCTCCCGCAGTTCCCTGTGATAAAGCCCTCCTCGATTCAGCATGATGGGCTGCCGGGCTTGCGCCTCATCGATAAACTTAAACAGTGCCTCACGAGAGCTCGCAAACGTTGGGCAATGCAGCAGGAAGTGACGTAACGACTCGTTAACCTCAGTGCCACACAAGGCGAAACAGCTTGAGCAGTCCGGCGAGCATGAGCCAAATTTGGATCGGTAGAGGCGAAGGCGATTGTTGCAGCTCAACAATCGCCTTCTGATAAGGTTGTGACTTCCCCCCTCCAGCGCCCGCCAACGTGGGAAAGCAGAGCGGGAAGACATCTGGCTAAGCAGCACCCTAAGCCCATCAGAGGGCTTAGCCTGCCGCTCCCAGCCAGCTACTTCCTGCCGGACAGACCATTGCTTTACCACCTCGTTCCAGTTCGCCAGAGCGGCCCGCCAGTCCTTATCATCTACCGTGCCATCTTCGTTCACGACCCGCTTGAGCGCATCCAAGCCCTCCCGCAGCCTGTGATCTGCTAAGATCAAATTTTCCGTATCTTCCTTCCATTTGCACCGACCCGTGTTGTAAAGCCTGCGTGTTAGCGCTGTGTTGCCCAGTAACTCGATGCGCCCTAGGAACCGAAGCCGGGCCGCCTTGGCAAGGATGCTAAAACTCGGCGTGCGGCCTAAACCCCTGGTGTTGCAGCCGCTTGTGCGCGTACCAACACCCAAGATGACCCGCAGGGGCGCTACCAACGCGCCCTCCAGCTTACTCAGCTTGTTGGCGCCCGGCAGATCCCAAAAAGCCGATGCGTAAAGCAACTTTGCGCCAACCATTTGCTGCCAATTCATCAGCCGAAGACGCGCTGGAACTTCGTGGGCAATCCAGAGGGGGTAGCAGGCAGCCGTTCCCGCTACAGTGATTTCCGCCGCCCGCTTCGCTTGCGGTTTATCGGAGAGGGTGTCCGTGAGCAGAACTCCCAGGTATTTGTAGTGGTCGGTGACGTTGAGAACCTTGCCCCGGAACCTCACGCACGGGGGCGACTTTTTTTACTTGGCGTGCCCGTATATCGGCATGACTTCCGTCTTGCCCGGTTTCAGGTTGATTTCAAGTCGATAGTCCTCCACGAATGTCGCCACGACATTTACAATCTGTTGAAGCTCCGTGACACTATGCGCAATTACCGCAACGTCGTCGGCGTAAAGCAGGGTCCGTATGTCTTCGATGCGGTTGAGGTCCTCGATCTCCAACTCTTTCGCGATTCGGACCGTTAGCTCATCCATGAAGACGTTGAACAGCGACGGTGACAACGGCGACCCTTGCTGAACTCCCATCTCTTCCAGCACTTCACCAGTGAGTTCGCCATCGACTAGCACTCGCGATGACGTTCTTCGGTAAAAACGCCGCAGAATGCGATAGAACTTGCCCTGTACCCCATCTGGGTTAGCCTCTGAAACAACCCGGCCCGCCAAACCGTAGGGAATGCCTTTCTCAGATCCACGAACAAAACGAAAGAACGGAGGCCAGCTTGTTGTCTAAGGCGCAGACGCTCCTTAAGGACAAAAATCTGGTCCCCCGTACTACGTTTTGGCCGGAACCCACCCTGCTCTGGGCGAAGCCTGCCCGGCTGATCGATGAAAGCCGTAAGCCTCGCCGCCATAAGGGACAGATACATCTTACCCAGACAGCTCAGAATCGCGATGTCTCTCCAATTTTCCGGATCGGTTGGGTCGCCTCCTTTTGGGATGTTGACGATAATCGCTTTGCCCCAGTCGCTGGGGGTGTATTCGCACGATTTCAACCAGTTGAAGAAGCGCACCAGAAAGCTCACAATCCGCGTGCCTTCGTACTTGAGCATCTCGTTCTTGATCTTATCCGGTGAGCACGCTTTGTGATTCTGGAGATTTTCCTGGCAGAGCTCCACTTCCTTGTCGGTGTAATCATAGTCCAGCGGGCCCGTCTCAGTCCGGATCTCCTCGGCTTGCGCCATGGCCTCGAATTGGTCGCGCAGGTTGTCGTTATACTGGAAGGTTTCGCGGGCCTTCCGCTCGGGCTCAATCCGCGCTGCTTCCTCATCGGAACCGACTTCCTCTACACATGCATCCTCCAAAAACTGGTTTTCTTTGGGGACCACCATACGTCGGCGGTATTCTTCCCATTCTTGTAGTTTTTCCCGGAGTGTGCATGCCAGAGTGCCATCGGGCTTCCGAGCAGGAGCAGAAGCTTTGGACCGCCGAACCCCGCCCAAACGCTTTGACAGCTTCCAGTACGTGGCCATGGTAGCGCTCCTGAAGTTGGCAGCGGTGTCATTCTGGACCCGCTTCCACGCTTGCTCCTTCTTCTCCTTGCATAACCTTCTGACCGCCTTCCTCGCTTCTTTATATCTTTGCCAGGCCTCTCGGTTGGCCTCATTCCTTCGCCAGAGGCCGTATGCCTCTCTCTGTCGCGCAATCGCTTCCCTAAGACTCTCATCAAACCATGCATTAGTAAACCGCGCGGCCACCGAGCCGGCACATAGTGCAACGTCAGCGGGGCGCTGGCGTCGATGTCGCAGCCAGCAAAGGCGTAGTGTGTGCGGGCGGCCGCGTAGCTCCAGGCGAACGCGGCGGCCGCCGATGGTAGCCCCACGCCACCGAGTCTGCCCTGCCTAGTCGCCAACGTCGAGAGTCCCAGCGCCAGCCAGTGCAGCCTAGCTATAGACCAGCGCCCGGTCGCGACGTAACAGCGCCCGGCAGATACATTGGCATCTAGCACGGGCCAGCGCCGGCAGGGCACCAACGGCTCTCCGGCGCCGGGCCACTCGAGCGCCCAGCGCAAGGTTCGCTCGAAATGGTTCAGCACGTCGTGGACTGCCTGTCGGCGCGCGCTGGCGAGCCGGCAACGTTGCCTGAGGTTGCGATTGTCATGTGCTAAGGTCAGAACGCACACGGGGTCGCGGTCGAACAACGCGTTGAAGTCGGCGTTCGGCAGGTCGTGCGCCAGCAGCCTGGCCCTGGCGCCGATGTCTACCCACTGCAAATGCCCGCCCTCCAGCAGCACCACGACGCGGCGGAGGGTGTCTAGGTCGTCGTGCCAGGGCTGGTTCGCCACCAGCCGCAGGAGACTCTCGAACCGCGGGCGCGCCGTCGGGCGTGGCGGCGGGTGTTGCTCAAAGAACTGCAGCCCGGCCCGCACCAAGACCCGCGCGTCGGCGGTGGTGTCTTGTGCCAGGCACAGCCCGAACAGCCCGGGAAACCAAGCTGGTTGGCGGGCCGCCCGTTCAAGTAGCGCCCACTGTCCCGCCGCGCGGCGGTGGCGGCTACCACGTTTCTTTCTTGCCTGGTGCATGCCTCGCAAACATTTTTTTGGGCAAAAAAGCCCGCCTGCCGGAGATTGTTTTCTTCTGGCGGGGGGGGGGGGGGGGGACAACCTACGAAAAGAGCGCTCTCCCCCCCACCCTTCTTTCGTTCGCTCCCCGAGCTTTAATATTCGAGCCCACTCTTTTTTTTTGCCCCTCCCTCCGTTTCTCTTCCCCCTCTAAGCAGAGGGCGCTGGTCCGGGGGTACTCTCCTCTTGGCC
Source organism: Paulinella micropora (assembly GCA_019918135.1). NCBI lineage: Eukaryota > Cercozoa > Imbricatea > Euglyphida > Paulinellidae > Paulinella > Paulinella micropora. The sequence goes on from WBZZ01000400.1 coordinate 29,836, forward strand.
TTTCGGAATGAACAGTTACTAGGTAAAAAAAGAAAAGGAGGAAGAGCTCATGCCCTGCACGCTCACTGTAGTCTTCTATGCCCTCGAAGACAAGGCAAGACTAGACAGCAAACGGTACACAAAACAGCTACCAGAATATACAAAGCCCGCGGGCGCGCCGAACGACTACGGTGAGCTGCAGTATATCATCGTTCCCGACTCCTCCCGTCGACCTATGGTTATTATTCAAAATGCTTTTGCACCTTCGAAAAGCCTGCAAGTACAAGCATCGTACCCGTACCCGTCCCGTAACTTATTTAATGCCTGCTGGCAAAGCCTTGGACCGGTCTTACTGAAAGCGGCGGGAAATACCTGGCCAGATAAAAAGATCGTTATCACGCTAAAACCCAGCCTTATGACCGGACGTACACCGAAAACTGGCTGAGACAGTCGGGGTCCTAACACAGACGTACGATTCCAAACAGCAGCTGGACGGGTGTCGCATACAGCTTACGGATTGTCTCCCGGTACGGTTGAGCCCTCGCTCCGATCAAAGCACGTCTAAACTTGAGGTCAACCTGTACGGCGACGAACAAAGGTGGAAGAATCCCTCTTTGTATGACCACAAGAATTTGATATGCACCGAGAAGCCACCACGTTTCCACGTTTGCAAGTTCGTCGTTTTGCAGAAAGATGTCTACGAGTCGGAATGTAAGACGGATCCAGGCTCGTCACACACAGTACAAGAGCAGCAGCGGAGCGAAGAACTTGGTATATGTGTGCCCCTGCCGCAGCCACCCAAACAGGGCACAGATCCATGGAAGGTAGAGCGCCTATTTTTCAAATTGGAGGGCGCCCAGCTAGGAAAGTGTTTTGAGGCCTTGCTGACCCAAGCCTTTACTACAGAATTCCTTGTTTAACATACCTTCACAGTGAACCTACGAAAAGCGCACGCCTCCCCCAAGCTCATCCCATTGTGTAGTGCTCGGATGAATCACTCCGCTGCTTCAAATGGTTTTACGTATGTGTGATAGAAGGGATGTTTATTCTATTAAGAGAAGTAAACGACATGTTTTTTTTTACTAAAGCTTTGACATTTTGTACACTAGTTTTGGTCAAGGGAGGAGGTTTTGTTCAGCTGCCGTCCGAATTCGTCCCAGATAGCGCCACACACACACTTTTCAGACTGCTCGTCGCACAACAATTCTCCACAGTTTTCGCCCTCGCACTCTCGCACGGCGTAGCATTCTCCACTCGCAACCGCGTCGTCGTTTACTTCCTGCAGCGGGTGCAGCAGCGCGCAGGCGCCAGCCAGGGCCCCGAAAAGCTCGCGAAGCAACGGCGCCGCTGCTGGTGCCTTTGCGCTAACCTCTTGAACTCTTTGGCCTAAGGCCGCGACCTTGGCTTCTGTCTAGGCGGATTTTTCCCAACAGGCCCGACGGCGGCGGCGCTGGGCACAGAAAGCAACCGTGTCGTTCCCACGCGTAATCAGGACCAGGTCTTCTTCCGCCAGCACAGGCCTGCTAGCGGTCGGCGGAGATTGCAGGCGCGCCTTCTTGCGCAACGGAGAAGAGGTTGGGGAAGGGTCGGGCCTGCGTTCTGTCTGGTCGCCCTGGTCCGTGGTGGCGGCGGTAGTGCTCATGGTGCTGGCTTCTTGGCCCCGCTGTTCAAGAGGAAAGTGAGGTCAGTGCACAACAATTTCCCCTTCCTCCCCCCAAAAGAAATGGGTTAACTCCATGCTGACAAGATTGGGCAGAGCAAATGCTCGGAGGAGGGGGGGGAGACACAGATAATCACACGAGATCATAAAGAGTCACTCACTCACACACACAAATATCTTTCGGGAGGAAAGAAAAGGCAGTCGACAATACATTCAGAAATTGCTTTTTTTTGTTTTTTGCTCGTTGTCACAGGCCGACAATTGTTATAACGATGATTGCCCACTGCAAAAAGCAGCCGCCGCCGCCGGCAGAGGTACGTTTCCGCAAGTGTGCCCGTTGCCTGTACGCTACGTACTGCGGCCGGGAGTGCCAGAAGGCACACTGGAAGAGCGAGCACGGCCAGCTCTGCCGGGACCGTTCTTGTTCGCTCTCAGCCACGTGTACGTGTGTGTCTGGTTGTGTGTGTCTGGTTGTGTGAATTTGTGTGTGTGAATTTGTGTGTGTGTGTAAAAAAAGGAGAGTTGACTATGTGTGGTTTGTGTGTCTGTGTGTGTGTTGTTTGTCTGCGAAAAAAACCTTACCTACACTTTCGCTGCAACCCTCTCCCTCCCCTTGAATTCAATGAGAATTTCCTCTCCCCGTTCTAGTAAAGGCAACTAAAGGCTCTATGCAGATACAGCCTTTCTTTTTTAGGCCCCCCCTCTCTCCGGTTTTGCCCAATGCTGTCAACATTGGTTTTGCTCAATGCTGCCAACATTGTTTTTGCTCAATGCTGTCATGTGCCAACATTGAGCCAACATTGAGCTCAATGATGTCGGCCAACCTCTCTCGGCCCCCCCCCCTCAGAGTCTCTTTGTTGGATCAAAGGTACACCCTGTGTGTGTCAATGGAGTTTTTGAACGTGTGTGCATGTGTGTGTGTTTGTGTTTTGTGTGCGTGTGTCTGTGTGTGTGTTTGTCTGTGTGTGCGCGCTTATGAATGTGTGTGTGTGTTGGTGTGTGTCCCGAAGAAGCCTGTACAAAGTAAAGGCTGAAACAGCCTGTCAGCTTAAAAACATTTTGACATTGGGGATGTCTGCGCAAGAACAGGTTTCTCCCCCCCCTCTCCCTCTTCGCGGGCGAAATGAATGACTGCTTGTCGTCATACCTAGGCGCACAATATGTATTTGGGTTTTGTTAGACAGGAGCGTCTGGTTCAGTAGGAGGCGAGGAGGAGGAGCTGCTCTCGTTTATGTCGGGCTCTTTTTGGCAAAGACGCGGCCCTCGCTGCCCATCTGCAGGCAGGACGGCTGCTGTGCACAAGCACTGGACGATAATCTCTATTGCGTGATCCACGAGCCTGGCTGGCTTGACAAAGCCTAGTAGTAGTAGTAGTAGTAGTAGTAGTAGTAGCACAGACGTTCACGCTCTAAATTTTTATTAAAAAAGGTTACAGCGATAAAGTTACTTCTTACGACTGAGGTTTGAGAAGAAAAAAAAGAAAAGGGAGAGAGAGAGCGGCTTTGGCGCAAGGGGCCCCCCCCTTGAGGTTGTTATTAAAAGCAAATTAAAGTCAGTGCGTAGGAGCCGTCCGGGGCACAACGGGCCGCTACGTTTCTAAACCTCGGAGGAATGTCGTTAGCCAAAAGGACCTTGCCTGGTGGACAAACGAAGCATTCGTGCTGCAGCTTATACATTCTCGTCGCCGTTCTAAGACAGGTGCCAGTTGAGCCACCTAGTCTCTGCGCTCTTGTACAAACTACAAAACACAAACAATCACACCGAAAAGGTGCGACGTGGCAAGGGAGTTGTAAGCTGATGACCCTAGCAAAGTGTGCCTGGGCAGGCAGGGCCAGTAGAAAGTAAAAGCCATTTCTCGATGGACCCTTGCCATGTCCTCCACCGACAGGTCAGTAATAGCTATTGCAGCACCCCGGCGCAGCCAGCACGAGGATGCGTTGCTAGTGTGTCGCGTCCCCACAAATCTACAGCAAAACCAAGGCCCAAAAACAACAGAATAATAGAATTCTTAGTGCGCGGACGAGGCCAAGGTCCTGGCTTCAAGGGAACTGGAGAACAAAAAAAAAAGAAACAAGGACAGAGAGGGGGGAGAGTGAGAATGAATGATAGGACGAGACAGTGTTGCATAAGCCAACAAGCGCAACCCTGCGAGCTTGGCGAGGTAAGATAGCATGATGTCTCAGCAGTGAATTCTGCGGGGCACCGTAGCGTGACCAGGTCCAGCGCCTCCACGGCCGAAAAGGGCAGCACATAGACCCCACCCAAAGGAAAGTATTCGAAGTAGGTATCATCCGCGGACTGGTTGTAGCAGCGCCCGCGCAAGGGTTTACCACGCTTGTCCCGATGGAACATTGCGATTTTGCCCACAACCTCGTCGGCGCGTGCTCGTCGGCTTCTCCAGACAACAAACACACAAAAACAAAAAAAAATACCAGGCACTCTCTCGTTTTGGGCGTCGTCGCACACAGCACCAAGAAAAAAAAGGACGGCGAAAAAACCAGAGAAGGCCAACCATATCTCAGACAACGCGCGTGTCAAGGTATTCGTCATCGTCAGCCTTGATTAGACACAACTCGCTGGGACGGCGCCACCGCTGCGAACCGACCAGCATGCTCAGAAGCTTGAAAGGCAAATGCTTGGTACGTATCCACAAAAGTGTCGTCCAGCACCAAGTCGCCGAACAGCTGGTTTTCCTGTCACAACACATAGGAGTGGACGGCACATTCGGCGAGGGCCGGGGGAAAGCCCCGGTGGACTTGTGAAACCTGTGCCAGCTGCGCCTCGGACCCCGCGCGGCCGAGCAAGAACACGCACCTCGAGCCGCTGGCAGCAGGCTGGCGGCAGAGCACCACGTCCGGCGGACGGCCAGGCGCGCTCAAAGTGCATCGGCGCGCTGTAGATCACGATCAAAGATGGCACCCCGTACGGCACGGGCGCGCTAGCGCTAGGCCCAGGATTTCCAGCAGCGCCAACAGCCCGCCAGAAGCCCCAAAATCTGATGCATGAGGCGGCGTCCTGTCTGCCCCTGGCCTTCCCATCGGAACAGAAAAGATTTCTTTTTTTCTGGATACCAGACTATCATTAAGGCAAATGTCACTCCCCTTTTCAGCGCCGGCCCCCCCTCCCTCCTTTCCCCTTATGGGGAGGAGGGTGCACGCTTGCGGCCCCCTCCCTATCTGCACTAGACGGATCCACCCGCTCCCATTTGCTTCCCCCAAAAAATTTCTTTTAGACAACTCAGCCATTGCCAAAATCACCACACAAAAAATTTATTGCGTACCGCAATTTGCGGTCTGAAGTGTTCACAA
>WBZZ01000401.1:22500-27500 GCA_019918135.1 Paulinella micropora
AAAGCGTGTGGGACCGTCTAATTGACCTCTCCTCCTGCCTGCTTTTCGCTGATCTTCTCTGTCAGTACTAACCGACCTGCCTATTTTTGACCTTATCTCCTAGTACCGACATATATCTTATCTTATCTTATCTTATCTTACCTTACCTTTATCTTATCTTATCTTATCTTACCTTACCTTACCTTACCTTATATTATCTTACCTTACCTTATCTTATCTTACCTTACCTTACCTTACCTTACCTTACCTTACTTTACCTTACCTTAGCTTACCTTATCTTATCTTATCTTATCTTATCTTATCTTATCTTACCTTACCTTACCTTACCTTACCTTATCTTATCTTATCTTATCTCATCTTATCTTATCTTATCTCCTAGTACGGACCGTGGAACATTCTAATTGACCTGTTGGCTTCGACATTCTTTCATCAATCTTCTCCCATCTACCCAGTTTTCTTTCCTCCTTCTCCCTCCTTCTTTCTTTCTTTCCTTTTTCTCCCTCGTTTCTTCATTCTCGGTTCAATATCATTTCTTCCCTCGAATTAACGTGCTTTCTGGCTTGCTTTCCTTTTTTTCTTTTTCTACCTATCTATCTATCCATCTATCTATCTATCTATCTATCCATCTATCTTTCTTTCTTTCTTTTTTTCTATCTATCTATCTATCTCTCTATCTATCTATCTATCTATCTATCCATCTATCTATCTATCTATCTGTCTATCCATCTATCTTTCTATCTTTCTATCTTTCTTTCTATCTATCTTTCTTTCTATCTATCTATCTATCTGTCTATCTATCTATCTATCTATCTATCTATCTGTCTATCTATCTATCTCGTCCAGTGTTGCATAACCCGGGCTAGGTCCCTTCGGGGGTTTAGGCCTTATACAATGTCATCATTGTAGCTTGCGCAAGCTTACGGTGCTCAAAACACTTGGACTAACGGCTTCCTTTTCTTTCTCTTCTTCCTTATCCTCCCCACTCTCCATTCCGAGATTGCCTTTTTCTTCAACGACCCACCTCTTCTTTTTTTCAGAACACAGTCTACCCGTGATTCCCATCCCGGACACATGCACAGTACACAAAATGCTGTTTTGATGTGAAACTGCGTTCCTTTACAAGGACTACATTCCTTTTGCGATATCTCATCTATCTATCTCTGTGACCTTGTCTGCTAGCATGATCACAGCATGAGACTATCATATCAATCTAATTTACCTACCTACCTCTCATCTCTGTTAGATGGATAACACACCTACCTACATACCTACCTACCTACCTACATACCTACCTACCTACCTACCTGCCTGTCTGCGTGCCTACCTGTGTGAGTGTGGTGGTCAGTGTACATGTGTGGAAGACGTAGATAGATAACACAACTACCTACCCTACCTACCTACCCTACCTACCTACCCTCCTACCCTCCTACCTACCTACCTACCTACCTACCTACTGCCTACCTACCTGCCTGCCTACCTACCTGCCTGCTAGTACTTGGGGACAAGTCAACCGACCTGTCTATCTTGACTACTACTACTACTACTACTACTACTACTACTATTACTACTACTTCTTCTTCTTCTTCTTCTTCTTCTTCTTCTTCTTCTTCTTCTTCTTCGTGTCTGCTAGTACGGTCACAGCGCGTGGGACTATGCCGCCGCCAAACGCTTCACAGACCTTATGGTGCTCTCTCTCTCTCTCTCTCTCTCTCTCTCTCTGTGTATCTTTTCTTTCTTTCTCTCTTTCTCTTTCTCTCTCTCTCTCTCTCTCACACACACACACACACTCACAGACACACACACATACATACACACCTTGTTTCAATAACATGATGTTATCTTTCTACGTACTTACTTACTTGCTTGCTTGCTTGCTTGCTTGCTTTGCTTTGCTTTGCTTTGCTTTGCTTTGCTTTGCTTTGCTTTGCTTTGCTTTGCTTTGCTTTGCTTTGCTTTGCTTTGCTTTGCTTTGCTTTGCTTTGCTTTGCTTTGCTTTGCTTTGCTTTGCTTTGCTTTGCTTTGCTTTGCTTGGCTTGGCTTGGCTTGGCTTGGCTTGGCTTGGCTTGGCTTGGGCTTGGCTTTGGGCTTGGCTTGGGCTTGGCTTTGGGCTTGGCTTGGGCTTGGCTTTGGGCTTGGCTTTGGGCTTGGCTTTGGCTTTGGCTTTGGCTTTGGCTTGGCTTTGGCTTGGCTTTGGCTTGGCTTTGGCTTGGCTTTGGCTTGGCTTTGGCTTTGGCTTGGCTTTGGCTTTGGCTTTGGCTTTGGCTTGGCTTTGGCTTGCTTCCTAACTTAACTTAGCTTGCTTCCTAACTTAACTTAGCTTGCTTCCTAACTTAACTAACTTGCTTCCTAACTTAATTTAACTTAACTCACTCACTTACTTACTTTACTTACTTACTTACTCACTTACTCACTCACTTTACTTACTTACTTACTTTACTTACTTACTTACTCACTTACTTACTCACTCACTTACTTACTTACTTACTTTACTTACTTACTTACTCACTTACTTAGCAGTCGCTCTGTCCTGGGTCGGCGCCTGACCTATCTTTCTATCTACCCATCTACCTATCTGCCTTTCTCTTTTTCTATCCGTGTGGCAAGGAGCTGCTAGTTCCTGGATCCGTACCTGCTGATCTTAGCCGCAGTCCGACGAAAACCCCCAACAAGAGGGGCTCCCTGCAGCAATTCTTCACCTACGCAGAGGTCAGCAAGCACTTGCATGCTTGCATGCTTGCTTGCTTGCTTGCCTGCTTGCTTACTTACTTACTTACTTACTTACCTACCTACCTACTTACTTACTTTACTTTACTTTACTTTACTTTACTTTACTTTACTTACCTTTACTTACCTACTTTGCTTTACTTTACTTTGCTTTACTTTACTTTACTTTACTTTACTTTACTTTACTTTATTTTACTTTACTTTACTTTACTTTACTTTACTTTACTTTACTTTCCTAACTTAACCTAACTTACTTAACTTACTTACTTATTTACTTACTCACCTAGCAAGAGCCCCAACAAGAGGAGCTCCCTACAGCACCTCTTCACCTACGCAGATGTCAGCAACCTCTTACTTACTTACTTACTTACTTACTTACTTACTTACTTACTTACTTACTTACTTACTTACTTACTTACTTACTTGCTTGCTTGCTTGCTTACTTACTTCCTTACTTACATTTTACTTACTTACTTCGTACTTTCCTAACCTACTTGCTTCTTGACTGGCGGACTACTTATTTACTCATGTTCTTATTTGGTTAGAATTACTTTCTGGAGACGGGTAAGGAGGATGATGACCGCAGTGCGCCTGCCGAGCCCAAGAACCCGCCCATCACGCCCAAGTACTCCATCAGCCTGCAACCCACCACACCTTCCAAGGTCACCGTGACATGACACCATGAAACATAAGATAGTAGCGTAGAAAAGAAAAGCTGCACATCACGCCTCCTAAGGACTCCATCAGCCTGCAGCTAAGCTTCCAAGGTCACAAAGAAAGAAAGAAAGAAAGAACGAAAGAAAGAAAGAGAGAAAGAAAGAAGGAAACAAAGAAACAAAGAAAGAAAGAAAGAAAGAAAAAGAAAGAAAAAAAGAAAGAAAAAGAAAGAAAGAAAAGAAAAGAAAAGAAGAAAAGAAAAGAAAAGAAAGAAAGAAGGAAGGAAGGAAAGAAAGAAAGGAGGCTTATATGTCCCCCCGTTCGTTGTGTCTGCTCGGCGGCCGCGATAATCGCCGACCTTGAAGGGTGGACATGCTGGGGTACCCAGAACGACTGTGCCTTATCCGCGAAAAATGCGTTAGAAGAGTGTTCGTGTTCATGGGTCTGTCCCGGCTTCATGTCCCCCTCGCTGAGGATATCGAACTGTGTGTCATTACAGAATTTCACTTAGGCAAGTTTAGAAAATTTTCGAGAGCCGATGTGGATCTCATCGCAAACGCCATGTCGGCCTCTCCCCTGTTGTCATGGTGTTGTCTGGCCCTCAGTCTCTTGTTGCATTGTCTGCCTATTTGCATATGTCTGATGTAATTGTCCGTGAGAACGATAGTGTCGTGGAAAGCCAGAAGCTGGGGGGGGGGGGGGGGGTTAATGAGAGAGAGAACTCATACGTCCGCTAATTTTTGCAGGTGATAGAGCGTGAGAAGGAGAAGTACAGTGCGGCGGCGGCACAGACGCCGAGCAAGAAGTACAGTGCAGCGGCTGAGCAAGCCAAGCAAAACAACCACAACGAGCTAGATCAACCCGAGCAGAAAGCGCAGTCGACTGCCTCGCCAAGCACGCCTAAGGAGCTATGTGACGCAGAGCGAAATCCGCAGTCCACTGCCACGCTGAAGTCGCCTGGTGAGCTGTGTGAAGCAGAGTTTCAGACGCAGTCCACTGCCGTCGCGGCAGAGACGAGCAGGCCGATCCCGACTTCAAATGACCAGGAGCAGTCGCCTGTTGCGGCGCAGACCAGCGCTGCGGCCGGTGCTGCAGCCGATGGAGGCTGCCCTGCTGCGTCCAGTGCAGCTGGAGCCAAGGCAGGCGCCGCTGCGTCGAGTGCAGCAGCTGCAGCCCAGGACGCCGCCGCTGCAGCAGTGGATGATGCAGGCTCTCCTGCGTCCAGTGCAGCCGATGACGCCTCCCCCGCGGCAGCCAACGCCGCCACGCCCACCTCAGGGGCACGCTACTCACCTGATTCCTCTACTTCTTCCTCCTCTCCTCTCTCCACTTCATCAGCACGCACCTCGTTCTCTTCTTCTTCCTTCTCCACATTATCCACACGCAGTTCAACGCCTAGAATAGAGGTCCCTTCTTCTACCTGTCCCTTTTTTCACTTGGTTTTTCATGTTCTTGATTAGTTTATCATGAACCCGCACTTTACCATACAGACCAGAAATTTCTACTGCTTTATCCAGTCATCCATTGCTGTATTTACTTATTTATTTCCTTGTTCATTTCTTGATTTATTTGTTTATTTGGTTGCTTGTTTGCCCTTCCTTCCTTGCCTCCCTCCTTCC
>WBZZ01000402.1:0-30000 GCA_019918135.1 Paulinella micropora
GAGGAGGAGGAGGCTCGTGGGCAAGCTCCAACCCAAATTTCGGTCGAGCTCAGGCCTACAACACTGCCTCGGAGACCGATACGTCATCCTACCCGGACACTACTCAAGGTAATCGTTTCGAGGTGGTGGAATGACTGGAGGGGGAAGAAGAGAGGAAGGAGAAGACTGTGAAGTTTAACCCTAAAGTCACAGTGCTTTCTAATGCTGTTGTGCAGAATGGGCCAACGCTTCCTCAATCTGAATACAAAGATGTGGGTACACAGAGACTGCAGCCCCAAAGTAGTCTCATACCCGTTCATACAGCACGGTTACCAATGATAACTGATGCAAATAGGAAGGCGAGACTTGCGATGGAGGCGAGGAGGCCAGTGGCAGACGTATCGCCTCGGCCAAGCAAACAACCACGAACAGACTCAATGTCTACGATCGCGGCGGGTGGCGAGCAAAACGATAATGTGTGTACTCAAGTGCCACAAGACAATGTCGCTCACATAGTAAACGCACCAGTACCGCAGAATAATAACCATGTTAATGAGGTGAAGCAGGAGGAGAAGAAGGAGGAGTTGAAAAACTTAGAGACAAGACTCCAAAATTTGGAACGTAAAGTTCTTGTTCTCGCAGCCAATATACACAGGCCCGATGCTCTGTGTTATACGGAACTTTATTGTGAAACATTGAAGACAATATTAAAAGTTGGTAATGATACGATGGCGAATATTAATATTGTCGGCCGGAAGTTTTTAAATCGATACCGGGACTGGGTGGACGGAAATATGAAAAATTCGACTGGCACTCTGAAAGGAGTGGGTAGCCGGACGGTCATCACGGGAATCATCACACTGACCTTTAAATTAAAATCCGCACGAGTATACCGCATGGACCTTTATGTCGTCCCCGGTTACCACGGGTCAATATTACTATCGTATGACCAATTGGCTACGATGGGGGCTGTGATTGATTGCGCCGCACGGCGAGTGATATATGGAGTAAAAAGAGGAGAAAAGAACGATATTGATCCCTTCAACGCTACTGACTCTTATGAGGCTTATGAACTGAGTCTAGCGACGGATCACAAAAAGATGGCCATCGCACATGAGGCACTTGAGGTGTACGTTCACCCCCATGTCGTAAGACCGGATGAGCTGTCCTGGACCGACAATTGGGAATCCCAAGTGTGCACTGTCACAGTTCCGACATGCCATTGGGACGAAGAGTCTATTGATGACTTAATCGAGAAGCGAAAGGAGGAGATTATATGCGTCGCACAAAGAAGCCCGTCGTTGGCGAGATTCGCGGAAGGAGTAGGAGCAGATGTCCATATTACTAACGGATACTGTTTCCATGCGAAAGTAGGAGAAGAAAAAAGGGAGGCGTTTGTACCAAGGAGAACGGGGCGAATCCCGGATACTCCACCAGAAACTATTAAAAGTTTTATTACTGATTTCTGGGGTGACGAGCCGACGTGGCCGCGTTCACTAACTGAAGTGAAGAAATGCTTACGGACTTTATTCGAAAATAATAAGCCGTATACTATTATCCTGCCATATAATGAGAAGGCGATATGGGCGCAGGAAATAAGGGACCGGCTTATTGATCATCCTATACCGGTACCCTCTCGCAAGCAACAGCTAGTGGTGGCTTGTCGTATGGGAACTCGTGAGCAGAGCAGTGCATACAAGCGGAAGCTCAGAGACCTCGACAAGTTGAAATTGATACCGTTTTGTTTGTTCTAAACCCAGAAAGCCTTCCTCAAAACGTCCTCAGGCATAGAGAAAGTCGCAAAGCAAACCGCGCTCTTGCCAGAACGCACGCGCGCAAGCATTCACATGCTTTGATGGTTCTTACACCCGTAAGGCTCCTTTGCAATACGCGAGACTCATTGACATGCTGGTGGAGCTCGGTAAAGATGATGAGCCGGACATGGTCACGTATGAAAAAACGGGCCTAGATGATGTCTCGGAAGAGGACTTAGGCTTGGAGGAGGACAGAGAACCCCTCAAGCAACATAAGAAGATGTCTGATGAAGATTTTCAAGCGGCGGCGCGGAAAATATTGGAAGAAGGAGTAGGCACGGAGAAGGAGAAGGAGCTTTTAAAAGCCAAATTAGAGGCGAACAAGGAAATTGTTGACCCTCCACATGCAGGTGGTGTCAAGCCTGAAGATTTCACTGCGGTTATTTACAAAATACCGGGTGCGGAGCCGTCACCTGCACCACGAAGGGCGAATTTGAGTATACATGAGGCGAAGATAGCGGAGGAGCTAGCAAGACAGCTGCTCAATGAGGACTTTATTGAGAGATCAACATCTCCAATAGTCTCACAACCGAGAATAGTGCCGAAGCCAGGAGGAGAATGGCGCCTGACAGTTAACTATGCTCGTGTTAACAAGGTGCTGGAGGAAGAGAGAAATCCTCTCCCGACATTAGAAGAAGGAAGAAGAGTACTGCGGAATGCAAAATTCTATTCGGTCATTGACCTTAAGAATGGCTTCTGGCAGATACCACTGGAGGAAAAGTCCAGATGGCTGACGGCGTTTGTGGTGGGTATGGAAATATACCAATGGAAAGTGCTTCCGATGGGCCTCAAGCAAGCCCCAGGACTTTTCCAGAAGGCGATGCAGAAGATGTTGAGCAGTCAGTACGATGATTTGTCTGACGGAGGCTTTATGAGAAGGCGGGGACAGAAGGCGGGAGAATATGCATTTTGCTATATCGATGACATTATCGTATACTCTAACACAATGGAGGAGCATATCGATCATTTGTCCGATATATTCAGGCGCATCGGAGCTTTTGGCCTGAAGTGCAATCTAAAAAAGTGTCAACTTGCCAAGACGAGTGTGACATACTTAGGGTACGAGATCTCCCATAATCGAGTCTCGATATCCAAAGAGAAGAGGGAGGAGATTATGAATCGACCGATACCAAAGAACCGCACTGAATTGCACTCATTCCTTGCGATGGCGCAATACTATAGCCAGTTTATACCCGATTGGGGTGCAACACGGGCTAAAGTGGAGAAAATGATAGATTTTGGAGACTTTGAGAAGTGGGACGAAGAGGCTTTGCAAGCGTTTCATGCGCTCAAAGATCTCATTTACAAAGACCCGAAAGACGGAGGACTGGTGTTAACGATGCCCGACTTTATGAAACAATTCGTAGTCGATACAGACGCATCTAAGTTTGCGATTGGGGCTGTATTACAACAAGAGGATGAGGAGAAGAAATTACGCCCAATCATGTTTATTAGTAGGAAGTTGTGTGCGGCGGAGAGAAACTATTGCACAAGGCAAAGAGAGGCGTTGGCGGTAGTATGGGCCCTCAAGAGGCTCAGAGAGTATTTGTGGGGAGGACCTCAATTTACTGTCAGAACTGATCATCATAACCTGTTATGGTTGATGAATCATGAACAGACGGGACGGCTGGCGCGGTGGCAAGCGTTCTTGTCTTGTTTCGATTTTACAATGGTCCATCTACCGGGAAAGCGAAATGTGGTCACTGATAGCCTCTCTAGGCTAGAGTTTAACTCAGAAGTATCGGCGTTGGTGTCCACGGTGGAGATGGAAGACTTGTCCACTGACAAGGTGTATGAGGTCAGCCACATTGAGGCGGTGGAGATGGCGAGTGGAGTCCGATATGACCGCACAGGTCTACGGTACAGTCCACAAGGCCCGGATCACGGGATATGTTGTGAGCTACATACCCAGGAGGACGCTGAGTGGTCCTATGAGGTATATGAGAATGCGAAGGCGAACATAAGAGAGGAAGAGGAGACGCAGGAAGTTTATGCGGAGCCTCCTCAAGAGCGGAGAAGTGACCTAGACGATGACCCGGAAAGAATCGAGATACGGCTAGAAGATGGTACTATCCATATAGCCTCGCCTACCGCATGGAGGCAACAACAGGCTCAAGATCCGGAGTTTAAGGAACTCATACAGTTATATCAGAACCCGGATGAGCTGAAGATGACGAAAGCGAGCAAAGATCAGATGAAGGAGATGGGATGGAGAGATGGTCTACTGTGGTACAAGGGCCTTCACGGTCGCTATGCGTCACAGCCGGACAAATGGACCCTTTGGGTACCGGAGAGTCTGAGACGATTTATATTTGTCGCAGCCCACAATTGCCCACTTTTGGCGCATCCGGGTCGACAACGAACTCATATGTTCGTAGCGAGGCGATTCTGGTGGAAGAAGATGAAGGAGGAGATAGATCAGGCGGTGGATGCATGCATCCCGTGCAAGATAAACAAAACACCACTGAAGGCAAATTTCGGCCTGATTGGCGAATTTCCTCTTCATGCGGGGATGTTTGAGTTTATACACATTGATCATGTGGGACCTTTCCCAGAATCGAAGGATGGTTACAAATACCTCCTTACGGCTATTGACAGAGCCACCAACTATGTGTGGATCATCCCTGTCAAAGACGTTACCGGCAAGACGACGGCCGAGGCGCTGATCGATAGGATCATCTCACAGATCGGAGTACCAAAAAAGATATGTTCTGATCGAGGCTCGGACTTTAATAACGAGGTCACCGACAAACTATCTAAGTATTACGGGATGAAATGGCAATATGTTACTGCCTATAACCCGCGAGCAAATGGGAAAATCGAGCGGGTACACAGACCCCTCAAAGCCTCGCTAAAGATGTATTGCACGAAGAAGGAGAATCAAAGAGCATGGGTCGAGGCAGCACCATCATTTGCGTTTGCAATGAACTGTCTACCCTCTACGGCGTTAGGAGGCTCGAAGAGCTCAATCTCGCCATATCAGTTAGTATATGGGCGTGAGCCTGATATCCCGACTTCGCTCCTTCACCCAAAAGACACTTGGGCGGATGCGGATGAGTTGTTTGGGATGAGACTTAGAGTGAAGATGGAGGCGAAACAAATAGTCAGGGCGCATAGAGAGGCGGAGCGCCGAAAGACTGATGCTGAAGGGGTGCGACAAGCGCACTTGGATCAGATCAAGTTCCAGGTCGGGGATATTGTACTATTGTACCATCCTCAAGTCCCGAAAGGAGTCAGCTCTAAGCTGTTCACTCACTGGAAAGGACCTTATCAGATTATGGAACAGACGGGACCTCTGAACTACAAGATCAGGGGTAGAGGGAAGGTGCAACTTGAAATTGTGAATGTAAGAAGGCTGATTAAGTATGATCCCTTCTTATTGAAAGATGAATCCATTGAGGAGGCGTTAAAACGGATGAAGGATGATTTCAAAGAGGTGCCGCCCATCCACAAGGAGGCTGGCATAGACCAAGACGATGCTTATCGGGCACCGATAGCTGAGAAGGAGGAGAGTGAGGTGGACAGCAAGGAGAAGACTGACCGCATAAGCGCGGTGGGGACTCAGTCCAACTCTCCGCGAGAGCATCGCGGAAAGAAGGAGAAGATCACAGAGGCGCAGCTAAGGAGAGCGCGGAATGATCTTATCAACGACCAACCGAGGAAGGCGATGAGGTCGATGAGATCAAAGGACGTCCACCAGGAGGAGGAGGGGACGGACACTGACCCAAACGCGGGCAACGTTGAGATTGTCCATGAACGATGGAAGGAAGGCGATGCGATAGCAACCATCGCATGGGTGAAAAATGTTTTCTATCTGATGAGACCAGCGGAACAACATGTCGCTGATGACACTCTCTCAGACTTATACTTGATGCGGGTCGTGGCGGTCCCACGACAGATGCGTGTCACACGGACACTCAAAATATCAGCCGCAAAGATAGTACAACCGATACTCCAGTTCTGGAGAAGTATGGACCCGGTTGAGGATCCAAAGGCAAGACATTATCTGCCAGTATATAAAGACGCAAAAAGTCTCGAGACATGGGATGATACAATTACTCCCAGAGACAAGGATTACACTGCGTGGACCATTCAGACACTGCCAAGAGGAGTGCTTGATGTCCCTTTTGAATTATCGTTGGGCGGAATCCCTAATAAGATCTGGGACATTCTCGAACAGTCAAAGTTCGATCTGACTTTTGTTGGTGGTCCTCCACCAGGCAAAGAAATCCGCGCCAGACGACGAAGGCAGTGACAAAGAAACTATTTTTCTTTATGCGTCTCAAATAAACTGGTTGATTGCCCACGGCGTATCATGATTTGATCATGCATCATCAGTTATCAATATGAATATTAAAAAGACTCAGTGATGTAACTTGGTATTCGATCGCAACATACGAGTGCGAAAGGTCGATCGACGATGATACTACACCGTATACGGGGATCGCTAGTGTATTGAGCGATGGTGTTCCCGGGTATGACCCTTTGCAAGTCCTGGTATGATGTTCTCGAAAATGAAATGTTCTCTGAAACTTTCATTAAATTATTTTTTACGATAGATTATATACTGTCGTACCTGAGCACGGTCAATCTCTACTTGTGTCGGTATATCGTAGGGTCGGGTACATACACCTCGACTTCGAATATAGCTATTAGGACTGGCCCCCTAATACTATATCATAGGATATCCGCCTTATACAAGGTTATGTCATTAAAAAGACAATGTACTTACGATCTCCCTGTGAATAATAATAGTAATAATAATAATAATAGTGCTTCTCTGTCAATGGCTGATGCATTTCTGCACATGCGCCTCCATCGTCTCACCCGTGAGGGGAGTACGAAGAATTGACGATAGGCTCTAATGACACCCCCGCAAGGGCAGTTCCAACACTTCCAGACGGACCGGTATGTTCAATGAAAATACTGGTGGCACCGACTGGAATCGAACTGGCGACAGGACCCAGATGGTAGAACTTGACCACTGGGTATCACGTGTCCAATAATAATAATAATAATAATAATAGTGCTTCTCTGTCAATGGCTGATGCATTTCTGCACATGCGCCTCCATCGTCTCACCCGTGAGGGGAGTACGAAGAATTGACGATAAGCTCTAATGACACCCCCGCAAGGGCAGTTCCAACACTTCCAGACGGGCCGGTATGTTCAATGAAAATACTGGTCCAGAAATAGACCGGTATGTTCAATGAAAATACTGGTGACACCGACTGGAATCGAACTGGCGACAGGACCCAGATGGTAGAACTTGACCACTGGGTATCACGTGTCCAATAATAATAATAATAATAATAATAATAATAATAATAATAATAATAATAATAATAATAATAATAATAATAATATAATAATAATAATAATAATAATAATAATAATAATAATAATAATAATAATAATAATAATAATAGTGCTTCTCTGTCAATGGCTGATGCATTTCTGCACATGCGCCTCCATCGTCTCACCCGTGAGGGGAGTACGAAGAATTGACGATAAGCTCTAATGACACCCACGCAAGGGCAGTTCCAACACTTCCAGACGGACCGGTATGTTCAATGAAAATACTGGTCCAGACGGAGCGGTATGTTCAATGAAAATACTGGTGGCACCGACGGGAATCGAACTGGCGACAGGGCCCAGATGGTAGAATTTGACCACTAGGCTATCACGGTGTCCAAATAATAATAATAATAATAATAATAATAATAATAATAATAATAATAATAATGATAATGATAAGAAAAAGAAGGAGATCAAATGGGGAAAAGTACTACAGCACCACGTTGCTTGTATTTTTTTATTAATAGTACGTTTGTTCTTGACATACTGCCGAGAAAAAAAAAAAAAAAAAGAGATTGAGGGGAAGGAGTTCAAAAGTCTACAAGAATGGCTGGAGAATCCGCTTTGACGTGCCGTATGAGGATATATTTATCGTCTTTTAGCGTCTATCCGTGGGTCGATGCGCTGTGTGGCATGACTCCATAGCGCATACTATTTGCAGAAAGAAATCAAAAGGTGTATGATGAAAATGCTATTTCCGTCATAAAATCAGGAGGGGGTACTGTAGGCATCACCCCCCGGATAGCCGGTAAAAATACCTTTTCCTGGTGACAGGTGCACCAGCTTGTTTTTCAGTATTATTTGTCCGGATTGTACCTGATGCCATTTTATTCCTGGTCTGTTGCAGTTTTCCTTTTTTGGCTTCACTGAGCTAATATAACGAGACATCATTCTCATCTTTTGAGGACTGTGTTTGGTTGTATTACCGACTTTTTACGAGCTATCGTTGGGGGCATTACAAATAATAATAATCGGGAGTCACGCGGTATTAATCATCATAAACAGTGGCACTTTCAACTGACCCGCAAGCAATAATTATAAATGCACGTCAACGTGACCCATGATAATCGCTAGCACCCAATCGCCAAGGTTTTAGCCTGAGGAATATTAAAAATAAATATTTATTAAAGTTGTTTTATTACTTTTCAATTTGTATATCATTACTCGTATATATATATATCATATATATATATCATATATATATATATACAGTGGCAATATAGATATATATATATATATATATATGTATATAGATAAATATATATATACATATATAGTATATATAATGAATGATGAAATTCAAACAATTATTGTACATACAATAAAACAGTTCGTCTATTGTATAATATCAAGTTGTACAATAGAATATTGTACAATACATAAAAAAACTTGAGAAAAAAAACTTGAAAAAAAACGTATAAAAAAAGTTCCACCTGTATAAAGAACCTACAGTTTGACGCAACAAAAAAAAAGTTCTAACTGTAAGAAAAAGTTCAGCGGCTGAACTTGATTTTTCCGATCGAACTTTTTTTTCCGGTCGAACTTTTTTGTCCGGTTGAACTTTTTTTCCGGTTGATCTAGTAAAAGTGACATCACTTGAATCTCGACAGTAATAATAATATATGTACAAACTGAGGAGGAAGAGGAGGAGGAGGAGGAGGAGAAGGAGGAGGAGGAGGAGGAGGAGGAGGAGAAGAAGAAGAAGTAGTAGAAGAAGAAGAAGATGAAGATGAAGAAGATGAAGAAGAAGAAGAAGAAAAGGAGGAGGAGAAGAAGAAGAAAAGAAGAAAAAGAAGAAGAAGAAGAAGAAGAAGAAGAAGAATATTTGTCTCTGTTGTGGAGGCTGCTTTAGCTGGTACTACAACAGGCCTGAATTGAAGTTAGGGTTAGGGTCAGGGTTAGGGTTAAGTGGCGGGCGAGTCGGAGGGGGTAGGCTGTCTTGTGTGAGTCGGGCCCTATGGTCGCGGCAGGCTGGTCGTGTTGTGTGTGCCGTTATTTTGGCCAGACTGGTCCAGCTCGGCCGCGATGGAACCCTGAACAGCACAGCACGCAAGAGAATAACAGAGAAGACGAGGGAAGAGTAAGCAATCTATCTCTCTAATCTCTCTAATCTATTGGTCTTGTGGCCAGGCTGGTCCAGCTCGGCCGCAACGGAGCCCTGAACAGCACAGCACGCAAGAGAAAAGGAGAGAAGAGTAAGGGGCTACCTATCTATCTACCTATCTACCTGCTTGCCTACCTGCCTACCTCCCTATCTATCTTGTGGGGCAGACCTGCTGATCGACCTGGTCGGGGATAGCATCGCCGCCATCCAGTGCGGCGCTCGGTGTCACCTGCGCGTAAGTGGCATGTATGTACGTATGTATGTATGTATGTATGTATGTATGTACGTCCGTATGTCTGTATGTACTTGTATGGCCTTGGCGGCGCAGAGGCACCTCACCAGCAGGGCGTGCAGCTTGGACATGAAGATCCACCTGCCACATCATTCAATACATAACGCACAATTTAAGGAGTTCCGGATTCTTAAGTACAATGAGCACTTACTTCAATCGCTTCGTTTTCAGCTGATTTTTTGCGTCCTCAACCTGTGTCATGGCTCATTAGAAAGCCCTTGATAAGAGCTTTCAAAGGAGCTACTACACAGGCCGCACTAATCAGAAATGGCTTAGAACGAAGCGTTTCTTGAAGTCACTGCTGATTGTACTCAAGAACTAGGAACTTCTCATATTATGTATGCGGAACGCAGTAGGCAGGTTAAGCGGAATCGTGCACACAGATGGCTGGCGTCACCAGGGAGCCACCAGCTAGCTGCTTCGCAACAGGTAAACAAATCATGTTGGCTTCCAGCCCTTCGTTCTCAGCCACTTCTGCCTTGCTATGGCTTGTGCACACGCCCGTTGGAAAGCTCTCGCCACGGCGCAGGCTTTTGGCACAGAAATTAGTGAGAACGAAGCGCTTGAAGTCGTTGTTCGTTGCATCTTGCACGGCAGGCAGGGCGGGATACCAGAAAATGAAGAGGAGGATCAGCCCAACATACCTGCAAGCAGACAGCGTACTCGTCTGTTAATAGATATGCATGCAGATAGCTATGTTCTTGTTGGACTGTCTGTTGATACATACATGAATACATAGATATGCACATGCATACACACATGAAGCATCATTCAGGTGACTGCTGGCGGTGCTCGTGTTGTGCATGTGTGTGTGTGTGTGTGTGGGTGTGTGTGTGGGTGCGTGTGTGTGTGTTTTTTTGGGGGGGGGGGGGGGCTAGGTTTGTGCAAGGGCGAGTCTGTGTGTGTGTATGTGAGAGTGAGCGAGCGAGTGAGTGAGTGAGTGAGTGTGAGATAGAGAGATAGATAGATAGATAGAGAGATAGAGAGAGAGATAGACTAGATAGATAGATAGATAGATAGATAGATAGATAGATAGATAGAGAGAGATAGATAGATAGATAGAGACAGAGAGAGTCTTTGTGAAGGAGAAAAAAAAAAAAAAAAAAAGAGAGAGAGAGAGAGAGAGAGAGAGAGTTGTCGTGGCATGGCTGACCAGCCCCCCGCGCCGCGCCGTGACGTGTCCAGAAACCAGTACACCTAACCAGCAAACAAATCACAACCCTCTTACTAATAAACTACCATGAACAATGTCCAGGAACCAGTACGCCTAACCAGCCGCCAAACTACAACCTTCTTAGTTTATTAACTACCATGAGCAATCGCGTGCAGCGTTGCGGTCTCAGCTGATTCTGGTCCGTGTCACTTGGGCATCATGGTCCTCATCATCATCATTATTATTGTTGTCGTTGTTGTTATTATTACTATTATTACTATTATTATAATTATTATTATTATCATTATTTGGACACCGTGATAGCCCAGTGGTCAAATTCTACCATCTGGGCCCTGTCGCCAGTTCGATTCCCGTCGGTGCCACCAGTATTTTCATTGAACATACCGGTCCGTTTGGAAGTGTTGGAACTGCCCGTCCGGGGGTGTCATTAGAGCCTATCGTCAATTCTTCGTACTCCCCTCACGGGTGAGACGATGGAGGCGCATGTGCAGATTTGCATCAGCCATTGACAGAGAAGCACTATTATTATTATTATTATTATTATTATTATTATTATTTGGACACCGTGATAGCCCAGTGGTCAAGTTCTACCATCTGGGCCCTGTCGCCAGTTCGATTCCCGTCGGTGCCACCAGTATTTTCATTGAACATACCGATCCGTCTGGACCAGTATTTTCATTGAACATACCGGTCCGTCTGGAAGTGTTGGAACTGCCCTTGCGGGGGTGTCATTAGAGCTTATCGTCAATTCTTCGTACTCCCCTCACGGGTGAGACGATGGAGGCGCATGTGCAGAAATGCATCAGCCATTGACAGAGAAGCACTATTATTATTATTATTATTATTATTATTATTATTATTATTATTATTATTATTATTAGGGAGTACATAGGCCATCGGTCCTTTCCATGGGCTGATTGGTATAAAGCTCCTAGAGTAATGTTCTATGCCGTCACTTCCTTTATTCCACCGATTGGTGTGGAGACTTTCCTTATGGAATGGAGGACTGGGCACATGGCCTTTTGGCTCAGCAATTGGCAGGAGATACACTATTATTATTATTATTATTATTATTATTATTATTATTATTATTTATTCAGCCCAATGGCCTTACGGCGTTAAACTGTGATGCCAACTCAAAAGCATTTGGTGGATGATGCTGGGGAGGAGGGTCGTTGGGCGCCTGTCGAAGATCTTAAACTCCGCTATGCCGGTTGATAGCCCGTGGACCCAGCGGATACCAAATTGTTATGGGTGGGGTTTTGAGGTAGTTCTAGCAACCATGCTTGGTGTACGCACTTGCACATGCGGCAACGTTTTGCAAGAGGTTGCTGGGACTGCGGAATAACCTCGGCTTAGTGTAGTCTTGCCCTCAGGAGCTCCATCGGTGGCCCCTGTAATCAGTCGAGAGACTGACTAGGTGGGGATGGAGCACCTCGAACAAGGGCGTGAGCCTCAGCTGCATATGCCTTAGTGTTGACTGTGATATATTTGAGGGTAACACCTGATGATAAAAACTTAGTTACGCTTGTTTATCAGAGTTCCAGCCCAATGGCCTTACGGCGTTAAACTGTGATGCCAACTCAAAACCATTTGGTGGATGATGCTGGGGAGGAGGGTCGTTGGGCGCCTGTCGAAGATCTTAAACTCCGCTATGCCGGTTGATAGCCCGTGGACCCAGCGGATACCAAATTGTTATGGGTGGGGTTTTGAGGTAGTTCTAGCAACCATGCTTGGTGTACGCACTTGCACATGCGGCAACGTTTTGAAAAAGGTTGTTGGGACTGCGGAATAACCTCGGCTTAGTGTAGTCTTGCCCTCAGGAGCTCCATCGGTGGCCCCTATAATCAGTCGAGAGACTGACTAGGTGGGGATGGAGCACCTCGAACAAGGGCATGGAGGCTCATGTCCGGAAACGGATCGTGCCATCAGCTGCATCAGTATGCCTTAGAGGAAGTATATTATTATTTATTATTATTATTATTATTATCATTATTATGGACACCGTGATAGCCCAGTGGTCAAGTTCTACCATCTGGGCCCTGTCGCCAGTTCGATTCCCGTCGGTGCCACCAGTATTTTCATTGAACATACCGGTCCGTCTGGAAGTGTTGGAACTGCCCTTGCGGGTGTCATTAGAGCCTATCGTCAATTCTTCGTACTCCCCTCACGGGTGAGACGATGGAGGCGCATGTGCAGATTTGCATCAGCCATTGACAGAGAAGCACTATTATCATTATTATTATTATTATTAGTAAATCTGCCTTGGAGTGTTGACTGTGACATATTTGAGGGAAATCCCGATGAAAAAACGTAGTCACACTTGCTAAACAGAGTTCCAGCCCAATGGCCTCAAGGCGTTAAACTGTGACGCCAACTCATAACCCTTTGGTGGTAGATGCTGGGGAGGAGGGTCGTTGCGCGCGTAAAAGATCTTAAACTCCGCATATGCTGGTTGATAGCCCAGGACCCAGCAGACACCAGATTGTTATGGGTGGGGTTTCGAGGCAGCTCTAGCAACCGCGCTTGGTGTATGCACTTGCACATTCGGTGACGTCTTGCAAGAGGTTGCTGGGACTGCGGAATAACCTCGGCTTAGTGCAGTCTTGCCCTCAGGAGCTCCATCGGTGGCCCCGATCATCAGGCGAGAGACTGACACGGGGGGGTGGAGGACCTCGAACAAGGGTATTGGAGGCTTATGTCCGTTGAGGATATGCCATTAGCTGCATCAGTACGCCTCAGATATAGTAATATTATTATTATTATTATTATTATTATCCCTGAAAGGTGTTGGGAGTAGGGGGTGGGGGTTTGGGGGCAGGGGGAAAATGGAAATTGTGTAACACCCCCCCTTCCCCACTCACACACACACCCGCATTTTCGCACCCCTGTCCCTATAAATCATGGTTTGTAGGAACCAGAAGGAGTTGGGAGCTCATATTTGCAGGACGGCTAGCTAGCCCCAGACTCGATGCTGATGTTGTTATAATTTCTTTGGAATTCACGCAAACATTTGCGTCAGGCGAGTTTCCTGAATGCCAAAATTCCTTGTTTTTTTGGGAGTACTTGCCGGTACCTCCGGCAATTGAACGTACCCTGTCGACGGGGAAGGGATGGTCCGGGGGCCGCCCCTGGGAACCCCAGCCCTGCAATGGTACATACCCCACGCGAATTAGCCGGCACAAAATGAATGGCAGAGATTGCTCCAAGGCTCTAAGAGTTGTGCCAGCAGGGTTTATGCCGCTTACCTACGGCATTTGAACGTACCCTGTCGACTGGAAAAGGGAGGGTCCGGGGCCCTCCCCACGGGAACCCAAGCCCTGTAATTGTACGTACCCGAAGCGAATTTGCCAGCACCAAAATGAATGGCTGAGAATGCCCGAAGGCTCCCAAAGTTGTGCCATAAGGGTTGAGAGGCTGATTTTTTGGTTTTCACAACGTCGGGACGCGCTCTAGGTAGTGAACCAGCTGAAAAAGAGATTTATGAAGATTTCGGCAAAGTAGTGCCAAAATGAATGGCAGAGAATGCTCTAAGGCTCTAAGTTGTGCCGAGAGGCTGATTTTTTATGTTTTCGCAAGCTTGTTACGAGCTCTTTTTAGGGATATAGTTGACATTATGAAATTCCAATGTAATTAAAAATTAGTGCCAAAATGAATGGCTGAGATTGCTCCAAGGCTGTAAAAGCTGTGCATGTGACAATTAGAGAAAAAGCGACCTTGGGAAGAGGGGGGGGGGGGGGTGGGTGTGTGTGTGGGGGGGGGGGTTGGTTTGCGAAGCGCACTGCAAACCATCCTTTCAGGTGTTGGCGCAGCCCTAGTTATTAATATTATAATTATTATAATTATTATTATTATTATTATTATTATTATTATTATTATTATTAGGGAGTACATAGGCCATCGGTCCTTTCCATGGGCTGATTGGTATAAAGCTCCTAGAGTAATGTTCTATGCCGTCACTTCCTTTATTCCACCGATTGGTGTGGAGACTTTCCTTATGGAATGGAGGACTGGATGCACATGGCCTTTTGGCTCAGCAATTGGCAGGAGATACACATACACTATTATTATTATTATTATTATTATTATTATTATTATTATTATTATTATTATTATTATTAGTGGCACCGCGATAGCCCAGTGGTTAAGGTCTACCATCTGGGACCTGTCGCCAGTTCGATTCCCGTCGGTGCCAGTATTTTCAAACGAGATTTTCTTTGAAAGTATTGGTCTGTCTGGAAGGCTTGGAGCTGCCTTGCGGTGGTGTCAGTAGAGCCTATCGTCAAATCTTTGTACTCCCCTCGCGGGTGAGACGATGGAGGCACATGTGCAGAAATGCATTCGCCATTGACTGAGAAGCACTATTATTATTATTATTATTATTATTATTATTATTATTATTATTATTATTGTTGTTCGATTCCCGTCGGTGCCACCAGTATTTTCATTGAACATACCGGTCTATTTCTGGACCAGTATTTTCATTGAACATACCGGCCCGTCTGGAAGTGTTGGAACTGCCCTTACAGGGGTGTCATTAGAGCTTATCGTCAATTCTTCGTACTCCCCTCACGGGTGAGACGATGGAGGCGCATGTGCAGAAATGCATCAGCCATTGACAGAGAAGCACTATTATTATTGTTATTATTATTATTATTATTATTCTGGAGGGGTGCACAAGATGGCACTCCATGGGAAGAGGAGGTGGTTGGGCCTCTCCCCACGAAGGTGACCGCTTGGGGAGGGCGGTCACCGGGATATGCGCAACTCTCAACTGGGCATTTACTCGGTAGGGGTCGGCCAGGCAGGTTGTGGGGTTGTCTGTTGGATTGTTGGTTGGCTCGTTTTTCTTGGCTGTTGGTTTGGGTCTGGTTTCCTGGTTAGCCGATTTTCGCCGAATTTCCTGCCGAGTAAATGCCTGGGGGCTTCCAGTTCCGGTTTGGTGATCTTGTTGAGGTGAGCATTCGGAGGAAACAGTACCGAGATGGGTTGAAGATAGGATTCACATTGAGCCGAGATGGGGCCGAGTTGACCTGTTCCAACTCGGCTCCATCTCGGCTTCATGTTAATCCTATCTTCATCCTATCTGGGTTTTGTCTCCTCGCTATCTTCGCTTCTTCGGGGTTGCCTAACTGGAATACATGATGACGCGCACGTTGGAAAGGGGCTTCAGTCGGTCCCAATGCCTTGCCAGTGCCTTGCTGCGTTGCCGTGCCTTGCCCCATGCATTCACAACCTCCACCGTTGCATTTCTAACTGAGCAGCTTCGGCTGGGATTACTATACTTGTCTGTAAGACCCTATAGGTACCGCTAGGTTCGCGCCTTCTATACCCACGTGGGGGAAGGAGTTTCAGCGGCACGCCGTCCGATCTGGCTCCACTCGGGGACACCCGTACCTCATGATGTGTATTGTTAGGAGCAGCTGAAAGTCCATAAGGCATGAGAGTAGAGGCGTTGGCGATGCGATGGAGAGTGTGTGTAGTGCGTGAGGCAGGTTCTGGCGACGCTGGGGGTGCTGGCGGGCGCCGAAGGGCACGAAGCGACGCGGCAGCGTCCAGTGACACCGGCGGAAATGCGTGTAGTGTGTGTTGCAGATACCGCCGATGCTATTTGCATGGGCGGGCGCTTTCCTCGGCGTAAAGAGGCGCGGCGGTGATGGCCAGCGACATTGGCCGTCTACTACTCTCAATGGATTACGCGAAGCACGGAGCTACCACTGTGGCCCTTATGGGACAAGGTAGAATCGCCGAAGACCTGGACAATCCCCGTGGGAATGCCTCTTCGACGGGCTCTGGCCCGATGTCCCAGGATGGGAGGATGAGGGCTCGCGTATATGACGGAATTCCTGAACCACGTGGAGAGGCTATCTTAGCTGCGCCTCATCCTTCCTCCCCAAACCTGGCACACGGGTCGGCGCTTCAACATAAGGCGAGCGGCGCTATATGGCAGATGGCACCGCCGCCTCGACGGTACCGGCGGGTAGATCGGTACGACAAGGACGGGCGTAATCTGATTGTCTGGGGGCTCTCAGAACGCGCCAATCTACAGGAGATCGCCTCCAAAATGAGCGGTCTTGGTCTGGTGGTCCCGGTAATGGAGTGGCAAGGCCAGCGAATGTCTCGTCACCTGGAGCTGGTCTACGAGGACGATGACAGCAGGCAGACGGCGTTGCAGCAATTCAAACATCTCAAATTCTTCGGCAGAGGGGTCAATGTGGCCCTTGGGCGCAGGTTCAGGGACAGGGAACGTGTCCGAAGGCTTATTCGCATCCATCTGCGTGGGGAAGCGGCGGTCCGGAAGGAGGAAGCTGCGACGGGATATCGCGTCTTGCCTCTGCATGAAGAATGTGTCGATGATGTGCAGGTGGTGTCTTCGGAATTGGCTGCCGATGCACCTAAGTGTGTGTCTGAGTGTGCTGATGTGCATGTGGTGCCCCTGCATTCGGCGGCCAGTGCAGTGGGGGACCAACCTTCGCAAGCACCTGCAGAGGGGGGCAGCACGAGGGCGGAAGCCAAGCGCGGCCGTCGGGTCCGGAAACGAGCCAAGAAGCACCGCTCCAAGCAGTTCGATACCGGCTTCAAGCTACTCGTCGCGAGTCACAACTGGCAGGGTAAAACGGGATACGACAACGTAGGCACGGCGGAATGGGCATCATTCTACAAGCACGAGGGCTGGCTAGTCATCGGGGCTCAGGAGCACCGCATGGGCAAGAAGCAACTTTCCAAATGCAGCCTGGATGGATTCCGGATTTTTGGAAAACCTGCGGAGGTCAGCGAGAAAAATCGCTGCAAGGGTGGGGTTCTATTCGCGGTGGCTAACTTCCTTGGTCCGTATTGCAACCTGGTGTCAGCCCCCGTCGACCACCGGCAGCAAGTGTGGCTGCGTATCGCCTCGGGTGTTACCGGCGCTCAGGATATCTATGTGGGCAACGGCTACTTTCCCCAGGAAACGCAGGAAGAAGAGTCGTCAGAGGCGTATGATCATCTTCGCATACTCCGAACTTTGCTCCAGATGCCAAGCCAGGCGACGCGCAGATGTAATCGAGGAGGTGCTTGCCTGTGCCCATGCCGCGCTGCTCACGCCGGGACCACCAGTAGGACCCTTCCACTGGGCACGAGAAGCCGCTCAGATTTCGCAGGCCCGTAGCGACGAGGACAGCCGCGAGTCTCTTGCCGTTCTCCGAACGTACCGGTGCTCCCTTATCATCGACCTCCCCGTGCTGACCGACGATGCCCTCCTCTTTTCGGCTGCATGCCGGCCCGAGCTTCGCGTTGGCATCCGCCACCGTGACCACAAGACCTTTGGCTCCAAAAAAAGCTATAGCTGCCTGCCAGGCCGCTTGATACGGACCACAAGGCAGTATGGGCCGAACTGACGTGGAGCGGCCAGCGCCGACCAAAGCGGGCTGCGAAACCTTATAGGTCCTTTCGTGTTGATAAGCTTATTGGTGCTGGTGTCTCGGGTAATGATCACGCTGCGAAGCAAGCGCTGGATTATCTACGCGACAAGTTCGATGACGTATTCCAGCATTGCCTACAGAAGCTTGGAGTGCATCAGCTGCCTGAGCTTGACCTATCGGGTGGTGCCGACAGCCAACGGGTGGTAGATGACGTCACCGTGGCGCAGTCCTTCCGAATGGCGGCGCACCGTGTCCTTGGCTCCAGATGTATACGACCCCGTTTCACCAACAATTGGTTCGACGGGGAGCTAAAGGAGCTCATTCAACAGCGCCGGGAGGCCTACGCAGCATACAGGAGGGATGAATCGAATGCGGAAGCCCGTCTGCATTGGCTACGGCTCCGCAAGCAAATTCGGAAGGCAACTCGGGCCAAGAAGTCCGCCTCCTTCAAGCAAGTGCAGGAAGAAGCGGTCAAATGTCAACGCGAGCAATCCTCAAAGCGCTTTTGGCTACTCGCGAAGCGGCTTGGCGGGGCACGCAGAACGAAGGTCTCCGCGCCGGTGCAAAGGGAGGATGGCTCACTGGCGTGTACGCTGCCGGAAAAGGTCGCTCGGTGGGAGGAATTTCGGAAAAATTCGGTGAAGCCACGGGAAAATCCGGCAAGTGCGGCTGTTGTGGTGGAGTGCTGTGCAGAAGCAGGCTCGCTGGAGTGGGAGGAAGCCGAAGCTAAGCGGCAGTTCCACTGGAACGATCGCTTCAGAGATGAGGTGGCCCGGGCTATGAAGGAGCACGAAGTAGGTGAAGACACTTGCGAAGAGCTGGACAAGCCGTTCACGCAAGAGGAGGTCCTTGCAAGGCAACGTGCCCTGAATAACCACAAAGCTTGTGGCGAGGACAAAGTGAAGAACGAGATGCTCAAGTATGGCGGCGCCTACATCAAGGGCTACTTAACGCAGTACTTCAACTGGATTCGAGAAGCCGAGAGGACTCCAAAAGCTTGGGGCAAGGGAATCATCGTCAATATCCCCAAGGGTGGGGATCCTACGGATCCTGACAACTGGAGGGATATCTCGATTATTAGTTGCCTTGGTAAGCTGTATCTGTCCTTGTTAGCTACTCGTCTAACGCTCTTCGTGGATGGCCCGGATAAGCTACGTCCAGAGCAGGGAGGCTTCCGCCCGGGGCGTCGCACTACGGATCAGGTCTTTACCCTTTGGCAGAGGTTGAAGGGGCGTCAGCAGCAGAAGCGGGAGTCGTATGTCCTGTTCGTCGATCTACGCAAGGCTTTCCCGTCTGTTTGGAGAGATGGCCTATTTGAGAGGCTCTGGAAGCTGGGTGTAAGGGGCAAGTTCTGGCGCACGCTACGCAGGTGCTACGAGCAGACTTCGTCGCAAGTGCTAGTTGATGGAGCACTCACCCCCGAAGTACTGGAGGATGTAGGCGTCCAACAGGGGTTCCCTCTCTCTCCCACACTCTTCAACGTCTTTATGGATGAGCTGTGTGATCGGCTGGCGAGTGCCCTCAAGATCACGGATGTGAAGCGGCTGAACGACATCAAGGCACTTCTATACGCGGACGACGTGGCCCTCATCGCTCACAGTCGCACCGAGCTCCAGAAGATGGTCAATGTTGTGGCCAAGTTCGCGGAAGATTACCGGCTGGAAGTCAACTTGAAGCCCGGCAAGACGGAAGTCATGCCCATTTACACGTCGAGCAAGGCGAAACGACCAAGTATCAGGGAGCGAGGTGAGCCCGTGGTGTGGTTTCGCGGCCAGAAGCTTTGTGTCACCAGTCAGTACAAGTACCTGGGAGTGGTTATCACCGACGACCTGAAGTGGAAGGAGCAGGCCCTGCGGGCTACGCGTGTCACTGAAGTCGCCACCGCAGGTTGGTACTCTTTGTGGTGTGCAGGTGAGATACAAGCTAGGTATCGTCTCATGTGCTGGAATCAACTTGTGGGGGCCAAGCTGAAGTACGCCTTCGATGTCTGGCGTGCCCCCGTATCGCAGCTCACCAAGCTGGAGGCAGCAATGCTGCGCCCCATGAGGATGATTCTCGGCATCAGCCCTAAGACAAGCAAGTGGATTACACTCTTTCTGGCGCGCTCTTTGAGTGCGGAGCGTTTGCGGCGGGCGGCGCAACTGAAGTTCTATGGACGGCTGCGTGTTCTACCGGAGAAGCGATTTCCTGTCATCCCATCTCAAGTCAAATCCGACTGGACTGCGGAGGCCGAAGGCGCTATCAGGGACTCAATGGATCTACAACAAGGGCTTCAGGAGCTCCTAAATAGCTCAGAGAAGGACCTCGAGGGTTGGAGTTTGACTGTGGACAAGTGGGCCCTTCAGCAGGACGTCAAGATGGTGCAGCAACTGATGTGGGACAAGCGAGAGGCAGGCAGCGATCTTACTGATGGCCTGCGAGTCATCCTAAGACAAGTCTTTGGAACTAAGGAGTTCCCAAGATGGTAGCCCTTGATGATGCGCATTATAATCTGCTTCGGAGAAGGTTGCTCAGCTGCAACAACCGCCTTCGGTTGTACCGCAGCAAGTTGGTCAGTGGCATGTCCCCTCGCTGCTTCTGTTGTCATGATGATGTCAATGAGTCCCTTGCGCACTTCTTATGGGATTGCCCCATGCATGAGGCGAGACGTAAGCAGCTGTTGCTGAGTATGCAGAGGCTCGGTGGCAGGGCTGTGGGGGGTGCTGAGGGGGATGGAGGGAGTGAGGAGGGTGGTGAGGTCGTAGGCGGTGAGGTTGTGGTGGAGGATGTGTTGCTTGGGCGGGAGCGGGAGGGCTCTGTGCGGCAGGGTTGGGATGATATGTCGCCTGTGGATCAATCACGATTGTTTTGTAAGCTTTTTCGGGGGAAGTCGCGCTTCCGCAGTAACTTTAGGCTTGCTGCGTTGTTAGGGGTTACAGCGTTGCGTCCCCCTCCAAAGTTGGATGTGTTGTTTGGATCATAAGTGTCTGAGTGTTGGTCTGCTAGGGAGGGTAAAAGGGAGGAGCTTGGGGTGGAGGATGGGGTCGAGGAGGTGATTGACCTCACTGAGGTTCCATCAGCTTCTGTCCCACCCTCTCCCCCAAGTGACGTTGATGTTGCGCGGCGCGGCCGTCCGCGCAGTGTGGACGTCCTGGCTAGAGAGAGGGGTTCGGGAGCGCAGCGTAGTGTCTCCGAGTTCTTCTCTTCAGCTAACACCCTCGCATCTAGCTCTTCATGCACTTCACAGCCCCCATCTGCCCCTGCTGTTGCTGTTGCTGCTATGTCTGTTTGGTGTTCTGACAATGCGTTGGGATCGGCTGACCCCGGTGACCCAATGGAGGCACATGTCCAGGATCTGGATCTGCTGCTATAGTCTGAGGAAGCCTATTATTATTATTATTATTATTATTATTATTATTATTATTATTATTATTATTATTATTATTATCATCATCATCATCATTATTATTATTATTATTATTATTATTATTATTATTATTATTATTATTATTATTGTTATTATTATTATTATTATTATTATTATTATTATTATTATTACATTGAACATACCGGTCCGTCTGGAAGTGTTGGAACTGCCCTTGCGGGGGTGTCATTAGAGCCTATCGTCAATTCTTCGTACTCCCCTCACGGGTGAGACGATGGAGGCGCATGTGCAGAAATGCATCAGCCATTGACAGAGAAGCACTATTATTATTATTATTATTATTATTATTATTATTATTATTATTATTATTATTATTATTATTATTATTATTATTATTATTATCCCTGAAAGGTGTGGTGAAGGGGGTGGGGGGTTTTGGGGGGATGGGGAAAATGAAAATTGTGTTACCCCCCCCCCCCCCACACACACACACCGCATTGTCGCACCCCTGTCGGAATAATTCACGGTTTGTGGGAACGAGGAGGAGTTCGGAGCTCATATTTGCAGGGTGGCTAGCCCCAAACTCGATGTTGATGCTGATATAATTTTTTTGAAATTCACACAAATATTTGCGTTAGGGGAGTGTCCTGAATGCCAAAATTCCTTGTTTTTTTTCGCACCCGTGTCGGAATAAATCATGGTTTGTGTGAACCAGGAGGAGTTGGGAGCTCATATTGACAGGGTGGCTAGCCGCAGACTCGATGTTGATGCTGATATAACTTCTTTGGAATTCACGCAAATATTTGCGTTTGGGGGGTGTCCTGAATGCGAAAATTTCTTATTTTTTTAGCCTATTTTCTGCACCCTCGTCGGAATAAATCATGGTTTGTGTGAACCCGGAGGAGTTAGGAGCTCATATTGACAGGGTGGCTAGCCCCAGACTCGATGCGGATGCTGATATGATTTTTTCGAAATTCACGCAAATATTTGCGTTAGGGGAGCGACCTGAATGCCAAATTCCTTGTTTTTTTAGCCTATTTTCTGCTCTCCCATCGGAATAAATCATGGTTTGTGGGAACCAGAGGAGTTGGGAGCTCATATTGGCAGGGTGGTTAGCAGCAGACTCGATCTTGATGCTGGTATAATTTTTTTGGAATTCACGCAAATATTTGTTAGGGGAGTGTCCTGAACGCGGAATTTCCTTGCTTTTTAGCAGTACTTGCCGGTGCCTCCGGCAATCCAACATACCCTGTCGACGGGGCAGGGGGGGTCCGGGGGGGCCCTCCCCCCGGGAACCCCAGCCCTGCAATTGTACGTACCCGTTTTGGTCGCGGGTGGCACCCACACCAGAAAATTGAGGTCTTGTCCCACCAGGCGCCCTCCGGCATTTGAACTTACCCTGTCAACGGGAAAGGGGGGGTCCAGGGGGCACTTCCCCCGGGAACCACAGCCCGGCGATTGTACGTACCAGTTTTGGTCGCGGACGGCACCCACACCAGAAAATTGAGGTTTTGCGCACACCAGAGGGAGTTAGCGGCTGATATTTAGTGTTTCTGACACTTCTTGATGAGCTCTCTTCGAAAATATAAAAATTGTGGCGCCGGGTGGCCTACACACCGGAAAATTGAGGTTTTCACGCCACCAGGCGCCGTTTGCGCACACCAGAGGGAGTTTGAGGCTGATGTTTGGTGTACCCGACACCTCTCGGTGCGCTCTCTTCGGAGATTTAAAAAGTTTTGGTGCCGGGTGGCACAAAACCAGAGCTTTTAGGTTTTTGTGCCACCAGAGCTTACAGTTGGGTTCTGCTGGTACCTCCGGCAATGGAACGTACCCTGTCGACGGGAAAGGGGGGGTCCGGGGGGCCCTCCCCCGAGAACCCCAGCTCGAAGGGGGGGGGGGGGGGGGGTGCGCGAAACGCACCGCAAACCATCCTTTCAGGTGTTGGCGCAGCCCCTAGTTATTATTATTATTATTATTATTATTATTATTATTATTATTGGACACCGTGATAGCCCAGTGGTCAAGTTCTACCATCTGGGCCCTGTCGCCAGTTCGATTCCCGTCGGTGCCACCAGTATTTTCATTGAACATACCGATCCGTCTGGACCAGTATTTTCATTGAACATACCGGCCCGTCTGGAAGTGTTGGAACTGCCCTTGCGGGGGTGTCATTAGAGCTTATCGTCAATTCTTCGTACTCCCCTCACGGGTGAGACGATGGAGGCGCATGTGCAGAAATGCATCAGCCATTGACAGAGAAGCACTATTATTATTATTATTATTATTATTATTCAGCCCAATGGCCTTACGGCGTTAAACTGTGATGCCAACTCAAAATCATTTGGTGGATGATGCTGGGGAGGAGGGTCGTTGGGCGCCTGTCGAAGATCTTAAACTCCGCTATGCCGGTTGATAGCCCGTGGACCCAGCGGATACCAAATTGTTATGGGTGGGGTTTTGAGGTAGTTCTAGCAACCATGCTTGGTGTACGCACTTGCACATGCGGCAACGTTTTGCAAGAGGTTGTTGGGACTGCGGAATAACTTCGGCTTAGTGTAGTCTTGCCCTCAGGAGCTCCATCGGTGGCCCCTATAATCAGTCAAGAGACTGACTAGGTGGGGATGGAGCACCTCGAACAAGGGCGTGAGCCTCAGCTGCATCAGTATGCCTTAGTGTTGACTGTGATATATTTGAGGGTAACACCTGATGATAAAAACTTAGTTACGCTTGTTTATCAGAGTTCCAGCCCAATGGCCTTACGGCGTTAAACTGTGATGCCAACTCAAAACCATTTGGTGGATGATGCTGGGGAGGAGGGTCGTTGGGCGCCTGTCGAAGATCTTAAACTCCGCTATGCCGGTTGATAGCCCGTGGACCCAGCGGATACCAAATTGTTATGGGTGGGGTTTTGAGGTAGTTCTAGCAACCATGCTTGGTGTACGCACTTGCACATGCGGCAACGTTTTGCAAGAGGTTGTTGGGACTGCGGAATAACCTCGGCTTAGTGTAGTCTTGCCCTCAGGAGCTCCATCGGTGGCCCCTATAATCAGTCGAGAGACTGACTAGGTGGGGATGGAGAACCTCGAGCAAGGGCATGGAGGCTCATGTCCGGAAACGGATCGTGCCATCAGCTGCATCAGTATGCCTTAGAGGAAGTATATTATTATTATTATTATTATTATTATTAACATTATTATCATCATTTAGGGAGTACATAGGCCATCGATCCCTTTCCGTGGGCTGATTGGTATAAAGCTCCTAGAGAAATGTTCTATGCCGTCACTTCCTTTATTCCACCGATTGGTGTGGAGACTTTCCTTATGGAATGGAGGACTGGATGCACATGGCCTTTTGGCTCAGCAATTGGCAGAAGATACATACATATTATCATTATTATTATTATTATTATTATTATTCGCCAGTTCGATTCCCGTCGGTGCCACCAGTATTTTCATTGAACATACCGGTCTATTTCTGGACCAATATTTTGATTGAACATACCGGCCCGTCTGGAAGTGTTGGAACTGCCCTTGCGGGGGTGTCATTAGAGCTTATCGTCAATTCTTCGTACTCCCCTCACGGGTGAGACGATGGAGGCGCATGTGCAGAAATGCATCAGCCATTGACAGAGAAGCACTATTATTATTATTATTATTATTATTATTATTCCCAGTGGTCAAGTTCTACCATCTGGGCCCTGTCGCCAGTTCGATTCCCGTCGGTGCCACCAGTATTTTCATTGAACATACCGGTCCGTCTGGAAGTGTTGGAACTGCCCTTTCGGGGGTGTCATTAGAGCCTATCGTCAATTCTTCGTACTCCCCTCACGGGTGAGACGATGGAGGCGCATGTGCAGATTTGCATCAGCCATTGACAGAGAAGCACTATTATTATTATTATTATTATTATTATTATTATTATTATTCAGCCAAATGGCCTTACGGCGTTAAACTGTGATGCCAACTCAAAACCATTTGGTGGATGATGCTGGGGAGGAGGGTCGTTGGGCGCCTGTCGAAGATCTTAAACTCCGCTATGCCGGTTGATAGCCCGTGGACCCAGCGGATACCAAATTGTTATGGGTGGGGTTTTGAGGTAGTTCTAGCAACCATGCTTGGTGTACGCACTTGCACATGCGGCAACGTTTTGCAAGAGGTTGTTGGGACTGCGGAATAACCTCGGCTTAGTGTAGTCTTGCCCTCAGGAGCTCCATCGGCGGCCCCTATAATCAGTCGAGAGACTGACTAGGTGGGGATGGAGCACCTCGAACAAGGGCATGGAGGCTCATGTCCGGAAACGGATCGTGCCATCAGCTGCATCAGTATGCCTTAGAGGAAGTATATTATTATTATTATTATTATTATTATTATTATTATTATTATTATTATTATTATTATTATTATTATTATTATTATTAGTGGCACCGCGATAGCCCAGTGGTTAAGGTCTACCATCTGGGACCTGTCGCCAGTTCAATTCCCGTCGGTGCCAGTATTTTCAAAGGATATTTTCTTTGAAACTATTGGTCTGTCTGGAAGGCTTGGAGCTGCCTTGCGGGGGTGTCAGTAGAGCCTATCGTCAAATCTTCGTGCACCCCTCGCGGGTGAGACGATGGAGGCACACGTGCAGAAATGCATTCGCCATTGACAGAGAAGCACTATTATTATTATTATTATTATTATTATTATTATTATCATCATCATCATCATTATTGTCATAATAATAATAATAATAATAATAATAATAATAATAATAATAACAATAATAATAATAATAATAATAATAATAATAATAATAATAATAATAATAATAATTACTGAAAGGTGGGAGTAGGGGATGGGGGGTTTGGGGGGGAGGGGGGAAATGGAAATTGTGTACCCCCCCCCCCCCTCCGGGATAAATCATGGTTTGTGGGAACGAGGAGGAGTTGGGAGCTCATATTTGCAGGTGGCTAGCCCCAGACTCGATGTTGATGCTGATATGATTTCTTTGGAATTCATGCAAATATTTGCGTTAGGGGAGTGTCCTGAATACCAAAATTCCTTGTTTTTTTTTCGCACCCCTGTCGGAATAAATCATGGTTTGTGTGAACCAGGAGGAGTTGGGAGCTCATAATGACAGGGTGGCTAGCCCCAGTCTCGATGTTGATGCTGGTATGTTCTTTGGAATTCACACAAATATTTGCGTAAGGGGAGTGTCCTGAATGCAAAAATTCCTTGTTTTTTAGCCTATTTTCTGCAACCTCGTCGGAATAAATCATGGTTTGTGTGAACCAGGAGGAGTTGGGAGCTGATACTGACAGGGTGGCTAGCCCCAGACTCGATCTTGATGTATTTGCGTCAGGGGAGTGTCCTGAATGCCAAAATTCCTCCTTTTTTTTTTGGGAGTACTTGCCGGTACCTCGGCAATTGAATGTACCCTGTCGACGGGGAGGGGGGGGTCCGGGGGGCCCTTCCCCCGGGAACCCCAGCCCTGTAATTGTACGTATCCCACGACGAATTAGCTGCCACCAAAAGGAATGGCAGACATTGCTCCAAGGCTCTAAGAGTCGTGCAAGCAGGGTTTATGCCGCTTACCTCCGGCAATCGGCCGTACACTGTCAACTGTGGCAAGGGGGGGGTCCGGGGGGCCCTCCCCTCGGGAACCCAAGCCCTGTAATTGTATGTACCAGAAGCGACTTTGCCAGCACCAAAATGAACGGCTGAGAATGCCCGAAGGTTCCAAAAGTTGTGCCAGAAGGGTTGAGAGGCTGATTTTTTTGTTATCACAACCTCGGGACGCGCTCTAGGTAGTGAACCAGTTGAAATAGAGATTTATAAAGACTCTTGCAAAATAGTGCCAAAATGAAGGGCTGAGAATCCTCCAAGGCTCTAAGAGTTGTGTCCGAGAGGCTTAGAGGCTGATTCTTTGTGATTTCGCGAGTTTGTCACGAGAAACTTTTTAGGATATAGTTGACATTATGAAATTCTAATGTAATGACAAAGTAGGGCCAAAATGAATGGCTGAGATTGCTGCAAGGCTGTAAAAGTCATGCATCTGAGAATGAGGGGAAAAGCGACCTTGGGAAGACGAGGGGGGGGGGGGGGGGGGGAGATACGCGAAGCGCGCCGCAAACCATCCTTTCAGGTGTTGGCGCAGCCCCTAGTTATTATTATTATAATATTATTATTATTATTATTATTATTATTATTATTATTATTATTATTATTATTATTATTATTATTGGACACCGTGATAGCCCAGTGGTCAAGTTCTACCATCTGGGCCCTGTCGCCAGTTCGATTCCCGTCGGTGCCACCAGTATTTTCATTGAACATACCGATCCGTCTGGACCAGTATTTTCATTGAACATACCGGCCCGTCTGGAAGTGTTGGAACTGCCCTTGCGGGGGTGTCATTAGAGCTTATCGTCAATTCTTCGTACTCCCCTCACGGGTGAGACGATGGAGGCGCATGTGCAGAAATGCATCAGCCATTGAAAGAGAAGCACTATTATTATTATTATTATTATTATTATGGACACCGTGATAGCCCAGTGGTCAAGTTCTATCATCTGGGCCCTGTCGCCAGTTCGATTCCCGTCGGTGCCACCAGTATTTTCATTGAACATACCGGTCCGTCTGGACCAGTATTTTCATTGAACATACCGGTCCGTCTGGAAGTGTTGGAACTGCCCTTGCGGGGGTGTCATTACAGCCTATCGTCAATTCTTCGTACTCCCCTCACGGGTGAGACGATGGAGGCGCATGTGCAGAAATGCATCAGCCATTGACAGAGAAGCACTATTATTATTATTATTTGGACACCGTGATAGCCCAGTGGTCAAGTTCTACCATCTGGGCCCTGTCGCCAGTTCGATTCCCGTCGGTGCCACCAGTATTTTCATTGAACATACCGGTCCGTCTGGAAGTGTTGGAACTGCCCTTGCGGGGGTGTCATTAGAGCCTATCGTCAATTCTTCGTACTCCCCTCACGGGTGAGACGATGGAGGCGCATGTGCAGATTTGCATCAGCCATTGACAGAGAAGCACTATTATTATTATTATTATTATTATTATTATTATTATTATTATTATTATTATTATTATTATTATTATTATTATTATTATTAATGGACACCGTGATAGCCCAGTGGTCAAGTTCTACCATCTGGGCCCTGTCGCCAGTTCGATTCCCGTCGGTGCCACCAGTATTTTCATTGAACATACCGGTCCGTCTGGAACAGTATTTTCATTGAACATACCGGTCCGTCTGGAAGTGTTGGAACTGCCCTTGCGGGGGTGTCATTAGAGCCTATCGTCAATTCTTCGTACTCCCCTCACGGGTGAGACGATGGAGGCGCATGTGCAGATTTGCATCAGCCATTGACAGAGAAGCACTATTATTATTATTATTATTATTATTATTATTATTATTATTATTATTATTATTATTATTATTATGGACACCGTGATAGCCCAGTGGTCAAGTTCTACCATCTGAGCCCTGTCGCCAGTTCGATTCCCGTCGGTGCCACCAGTATTTTCATTGAACATACCGGTCTATTTCTGGACCAGTATTTTCATTGAACATACCGGCCCGTCTGGAAGTGTTGGAACTGCCCTTGCGGGGGTGTCATTAGAGCTTATCGTCAATTCTTCGTACTCCCCTCACGGGTGAGACGATGGAGGCGCATGTGCAGAAATGCATCAGCCATTGACAGAGAAGCACTATTATTATTATTATTAGTATTATTATTATTATTATTTTGGACACCGTGATAGCCCAGTGGTCAAGTTCTACCATCTGGGCCCTGTCGCCAGTTCGATTCCAGTCGGTGCCACCAGTATTTTCATTGAACATACCGGTCCGTCTGGAAGTGTTGGAACTGCCCTTGCGGGGGTGTCATTAGAGCCTATCGTCAATTCTTCGTACTCCCCTCACGGGTGAGACGATGGAGGCGCATGTGCAGAAATGCATCAGCCATTGACAGAGAAGCACTATTATTATTATTATTATTATTATTATTATTATTATTAGGGAGTACATAGGCCATCGGTCCTTTCCATGGGCTGATTGGTATAAAGCTCCTAGAGTAATGTTCTATGCCGTCACTTCCTTTATTCCACCGATTGGTGTGGAGACTTTCCTTATGGAATGGAGGACTGGATGCACATGGCCTTTTGGCTCAGCAATTGGCAGGAGATACACTATTATTATTATTAGTATTATTATTATTATTATTTTGGACACCGTGATAGCCCAGTGGTCAAGTTCTACCATCTGGGCCCTGTCGCCAGTTCGATTCCAGTCGGTGCCACCAGTATTTTCATTGAACATACCGGTCCGTCTGGAAGTGTTGGAACTGCCCTTGCGGGGGTGTCATTAGAGCCTATCGTCAATTCTTCGTACTCCCCTCACGGGTGAGACGATGGAGGCGCATGTGCAGAAATGCATCAGCCATTGACAGAGAAGCACTATTATTATTATTATTATTATTATTATTATTATTATTTAGGGAGTACATAGGCCATTGG
>WBZZ01000402.1:42500-45000 GCA_019918135.1 Paulinella micropora
TAGTAGTAGTAATAGTAGAGGTAGAGTAGTATTAGTAGTGGTAGTAGTGGTAGTAGTAGTAGTAGTAGTAGTAGTAGTAGTAGTAGTAGTAGAAGAAGAAGAAGAAGCAGAAGAAGAAGAAGAAGAAGAAGAAGAAGAAGAAGAAAAAGAAGAAGGAGAAGAAGAAGGAGAAGAAGAAGAAGAAGAAGAAGGCTTAGGAGGAGGAGGAGGTAAAGATACAAAGAAGGAGGAGGAGAAGAATAAGTAGTAGTAGTAGTAGTAGTAGTAGTAGTAGTAGTAGTAGTAGTAGTAGTAGTAGTAGGTAGTAGGTAATGGTAGTAGTAGTAGTAGTAGTAGTAGTAGTAGTAGTAGTAATAGTAGTAGTAGTAGTAGTAGTAGTGGTAGTGTAATAGTGGTAGTGGTAGTAGTAGTAGTAGTAGTAGTAGTAGTAGTAGTAGTAGTAGTAGTTAATAGTAGTAGTTAGTAGTAGTAGTAGTAGTAGTAGTAGTAGTAGTAGTAGTAGTAGTAGTAGTAGTAGTAGTAGTAGTAGTAGTAGTAGTAGTAGTAGTAGTAGTGGAGGAGGAGGAGGAGGAGGAGAGCTACTACCACTACTACTACTACTACTACTTCTACTACTACTGATAATAATAATAATAATAATAATCTACTACTACTACTACTACTACTACTACTGCTATTACTATTACTGCTACTACTACTACTGCTACTACTTCTACTCTACTAACCTTATTACTATTACTATTACTATTACTATTACTATTACTATTACTATTACTATTACTATTACTATTACTATTACCATTACTATTACTATTACTATTACTATTACTATTACTATTACTATCACTATCACTATCACTATCACTATTTCTATTTCTATTTCTATTTCTATTTTCCTTTTCTAACATCTAGTACTAGTGCTAGAGTACTAGTACTGGTACTAGTACT
This sequence comes from Paulinella micropora, assembly GCA_019918135.1. NCBI lineage: Eukaryota > Cercozoa > Imbricatea > Euglyphida > Paulinellidae > Paulinella > Paulinella micropora. The sequence continues at coordinate 43,449 of WBZZ01000402.1, forward strand.
AGTATACTCTAGTAGTACTAGTACTAGTAGTACTAGTAATAGTAGTACTAGTACTACTAGTAGTAGTACTAGTACTAGTACTAGTATACTCTAGTAGTACTAGTACTAGACTAGTACTAGTAGTACTAGTACTAGTAGTACTAGTACTAGTAGTACTAGTACTAGTAGTACTAGTACTAGTACTAGTACTAGTACTAGTACTAGTACTAGTACTACTAGTACTTGTACTAGTACTTGTACTAGTACTAGACTAGTACTAGTACCTACTACCTACTAGAGTATACTAGTACTAGTACTGGTACTAGTACCAGTACTAGTACTGGTAGTACTAGTACTAGTACTAGTACTAGTACTAGTACTAGTACTAGTACTAGCACTAGTACTAGTATAGTACTAGTACCAGTACTAGTACTAGTACCAGTACTAGTACTAGTACTAGTACTAGTACTAGTACCAGTACTACTAGTACTAGTACTAGTACTAGTACTAGTACTATTACTACTAGTACTAGTACTACTAGTACTGTACTAGTACTAGTACTTGCTACTAGTACTAGTGCTACTAGTACTAGTACTAGTACTAGTACTAGTACTAGTACTAGTACTAGTACTGGCTAGTACTAGTACTAGTACTAGTACTAGTACTAGTACTAGTACTAGTACTAGTACTAGCACTAGTACTGGTACTAGCACTAGTACTGGTACTAGCACTAGCACTAGTACTAGTACTAGTACTAGTACTAGTACTGTGTACTATTAGCACTGGTACTAGTTACTAGCACTTAGTACAACTAGTACTAGTACTAGTACTAGTACTACTACTAGTACTACTAGTACTACTGCTATTACTATTACTATTGCTATTACTATTGCTATTACTATTGCTATTACTATTATTATTACTATTACTATTACTATTACTATTACTATTACTATTACTATTACTATTACTATTACTATTACGTCTTCGTCTACGTCTACTGCTACTTTAATCATGTTTCGATTGACTGCTACTTGACGAGCTACTATTGCTACTACTAGTACTACTATTTCAGCGTTCCCTGGACTTGACTTGTTTTTGCTGGTGTGCACGCGTGCGTTGACAGCGGAGATCATGGAGCAGCTTCTCTCGTCGCAGCGCTTGGTGGGTGCGGGTGCTGCAGAGGGCAGCCCTGGTGGCACCATTGACCTGAGCCGGCTGGTGATACCGGCCACCGGCGAGCTGGGCCGGCTGGTCATGAACGCCTCCACTCCCAAGCACAAGCTGCAGGTGGGCAGCGGCAGCCAGGAAGGCAGCGCGCAGGACAGCCACGCAGGCAGTCGTCGCAGCAGCAACCGCGCTTCGCCGCAGGCCGAGAGGGAGACGGGCGTAGCGGACAAGGGGGCGGGTGGGCCGCGCAGCTCGAGTGTGCCGGCCACCCCCGTGCCCGGCGGCCGGCCCAAAGGCTTCATGCTGATGGGGCTGATGGGCTCTTCGGGCACCTTCTCCTCCCTCACCTCCTCGCCAAGCCAGCCCACCCGCCAGCGCGTGCGGCGCGGCTCGGACGGCTCCC
>WBZZ01000402.1:60000-62500 GCA_019918135.1 Paulinella micropora
AGTATTTTCATTGAACATACCGGCCCGTCTGGAAGTGTTGGAACTGCCCTTGCGGGGGTGTCATTAGAGCTTATCGTCAATTCTTCGTACTCCCCTCACGGGTGAGACGATGGAGGCGCATGTGCAGAAATGCATCAGCCATTGACAGAGAAGCACTATTATTATTATTATTACTATTATTAGTAAATCTGCCTTGGAGTGTTGACTGTGACATATTTGAGGGAAATCCCGATGAAAAAACCTAGTCACACTTGCTAAACAGAGTTCCAGCCCAATGGCCTCAAGGCGTTAAACTGTGACGCCAACTCATAACCTTTGGTGGTAGATGCTGGGGAGGAGGGTCGTTGCGCGCGTAAAAGATCTTAAACTCCGCATATGCTGGTTGATAGCCCAGGACCCAGCAGACACCAGATTGTTATGGGTGGGGTTTCGAGGCAGCTCTAGCAACCGCGCTTGGTGTATGCACTTGCACATTCGGTGACGTCTTGCAAGAGGTTGCTGGGACTGCGGAATAACCTCGGCTTAGTGCAGTCTTGCCCTCAGGAGCTCCATCGGTGGCCCCGATCATCAGGCGAGAGACTGACACGGGGGGGTGGAGGACCTCGAACAAGGGTATTGGAGGCTTATGTCCGTTGAGGATATGCCATTAGCTGCATCAGTACGCCTCAGATATAGTATTACTATTATTATTATTATTATTATTATTATTATTATTATTATTATTGTTGTTGTTGTTGTTGTTGTTGTTGTTATTATTATTATCCCTGAAAGGTGTTGGGAGTATGGGGTGGGGGGTTTGGGGGGAGGGGGGAAACGGAAATTGTTTACCCCCCCCCCCTCCCACCCCCAGCATTTCCGCACCCCTGTCCCTATAAATCATGGTTTGTGGGAACGAGGAGGAGTTGGGAGCTCATATTTGCAGGGTAGCTAGCCCCAGACTCGATCTTGATGCCGATATAATTTTTTGGAATTCACGCAAATATTTGCGTTAGGGGAGTGTCCTGAAAGCAAAATTCCTTGTTTTTTGGCCTTTTTTTTGCACCCCTTGTTGCCATAAATCATGGCTTGTGGGAACCAGTTGGGAGCTCATATTGACAGGGTGGCTAACCGCAGACTCGATCTTGATGCTGATACATTTTTTTTTTGAAATTCACGCAAATATTTGTGTTAGGGGAGTGTCCTGAATGCCAAAATTCCTTGTTTTTTTGGCCTATTTCTGCACCCCCTGCCCCCATAAATCATGGTTTGTGTGAACCAGGAGGAGTTGGGAGCTCATATTGACAGGGTGGCTAGCCCCAGACTCGATGTTGATGCTGGTAGTTTTTTTGGAATTCTCGCAAATAACTGCGTTAGGGGAATGTCCTGAATGCCAAAATTCCTAGTTTTTTTGGGAGTACTTGCCGGTACCTCCGGCAATTGAACGTACCCTGTCGACGGGGCAGGGGGGATCCGGGGGGCCTTACCCCCGGGAACCCAAGCCCTGCAATTGTACGTACCGTTTTGGTCGCGGGTGGCACACAAACCAGAAAATTGAGGTCTTGTGCCACCAGCCGCCGTTTGCGCACACCAGAGCGATTTAGCGGCTGATATTTGGTGTATCTGACACTTCTTGATGAGCTCTCTTCGAAAATATAAAACTGTGGTGCCAGGTGGCGTAAAACCAGAAATATCAGGTTTTGGCGCCACCAGGCGCCGTTCGCGCACATCAGAGGGAGTTTGAGGCTGATGTTGGTGTACCCGACACCTCTCGGTGAGCTCTCTCCGGATATCCAAAAGTTTTGGTGCCGGGTGGCACAATAACCAGAGCTTTTAGGTTTTTGTGCCACCAGAGCTTGCACTTGCGTTCTGTTGGTACCTCGGCAATTAAACGTACCCTGTCGACGGGGAAGGGGGGGTCCGGGCTGCTCTGCCCCGAGAACCCCAGCCCGAAGAGGGGGGGGGGGGGGGGTTGGTGCGCGAAGCGCACCGCAAACCATCCCTTCAGGTGTTGGCGCAGCCCCTAGTTATTATTATTATTATTATTATTATTATTATTATTATTATTATTATTATTATTATTATTATTATTATTATTATTGGACACCGTGATAGCCCAGTGGTCAAGTTCTACCATCTGGGCCCTGTCGCCAGTTCGATTCCCGTCGGTGCCACCAGTATTTTCATTGAACATACCGGTCTATTTCTGGACCAGTATTTTCATTGAACATACCGGCCCGTCTGGAAGTGTTGGAACTGCCCTTGCGGGGGTGTCATTAGAGCTTATCGTCAATTCTTCGTACTCCCCTCACGGGTGAGACGATGGAGGCGCATGTGCAGAAATGCATCAGCCATTGACAGAGAAGCACTATTATTATTATTATTATTATTGTTATTATTATTATCATTATTATTGGACACCGTGATAGCCCAGTGGTCAAGTTCTACCATCTGGGCCCTGTCGCCAGTTCGATTCCCGTCGGTGCCACCAGTATTTTCATTGAACATACCGATCCGTCTGGAC